>SAUE01000149.1:17952-42846 GCA_009724625.1 Deladenus siricidicola | reverse complement strand
CCCCCCCCTAATTGCGCATTTTGTGTTGATAAGATGTTATAATTTTCGTAATGAAATGTTTAATTTCAAGTATTTTTGTCTGGTAATATGTATGTGTGTATGTAGCATCAAAGTTGAGAAGTTTGCTGAATGAAAATGGAGTCTGCTTCGGCAAACACATACTTACCAAAAAAATATAAAGAAACTTTATTATTATTATAAAATTTGCGTCAAGTCATATCCGAATGTGTTGTACTTGCTACTACTTGCTTTTAGTTTAATCGGCGAGAAGAATATTGCAAATGCAGAAGAAAAAAAAAGAAAGTAGACTGAATATTTTCGAGGGGTGAGTGAAAATGGAGGCTATGGTACCTGAAAACATGTCAATTCCTTTTCATGAACTTAATCCATTAGACGGGAAAAAACGACGTAAAAACGGAAAAAAAATTTGCGACACTCGTAACACCTTCAATAATAATAATAATAATAATAACATAAAGCTAAAGGAAGGTGCCAATGCCTTTTTTTCGTATGAAGGAACATTTTCTCCAGTTGACATGGAAAGTGGAAAGTATGTGGAAGTGAAGAGAGAAAGAAATAAATAAATGGGAAATATGTGTGAATTTGTGGAAAATTTCTTCCGACTTTGCGGATCATCGTCCGTCATTTCGTAAATCGTAAATTTTCAATTTTCGATTAAAAATTTGCATTTTTTTCGATTTGTTTCCTAATTTTGTGTCAAGAAAGTTCTGTTCTATTTTACTTTTTTACTGTTTTTTCATTTCTATCTGACCGTTTTCGAATTTGTCAACTTTCTTTTTCGACATTTTTTGGACATTTTTTGCGCCATTCAAACGCATATTCAGTTTAAAATTTTTTAATTTACTTGAAAAATGTTGAAAATTTTACGAAAATCGGCCGATTTTTCGTAAATCGTAAATTTTGGGTCAAAAAAGCCGTAAATACGTAAATCGTAAACCGTAAATATTAGCACCCCTGATGTATACTGTATGCTTTATGTGATTAGGGTTGATATGCAAAGTTTTGAATGAAATGTACTTGCTGTTTTGAATCTATTATAGATCATATGTGCGTATTACGGTAGAAAGAGCTTTTCAATAACAGATTTGATTATGGTCTGAATGGCGCCGAAACAATTTGGGCGCGAAAAGATTCAATATTAATGTTATCCGACAGCCGATCAATTACTGTAAAATGTGCAAGTGTTGCGGATATTTCACAATTTCAAACACTTATTTTACAATTACAATTCTCTGGCGCGTGTCGATGGCATTTCTGGAAGCGGAGCCTGACTATGACGTCGTGCACATCTACAATTCACAAGATGGCCGTAACGGTCAATCCGAGTCGAAGACGACGACATTGGCAGTGACGCAGATTCCAGAATATTCCGATGTATCCTCTCCTCATACCTCCTCATACCATAAGAAAAAGAACTGTAGCTCCGATACCTATATCATTGACAAATTGCTCAACGGCACGGGATACAATAAGTTTCGCATTCCTGGTAATTTTTTAATAATCTTAGATATAAAAAGAGGGAGAGAGAATGGGAAGGAGACAGAGTGAGAGAAGAGGAAAGAGCTAGAGAGAAAAGGAGAGAGCGAGAGAGAGCGCGAGAGGGAGTGAGAGAGGAGGAGAGAGCGAAAGAGTGAGAGAGAGCGAGAGAGTGAGTGAGAGAGAGGAGATGAGAGAGAAGGAGAGAGAGGGGGTAGAGGGCGAGAGTGAGAGAACGAGAGAGAGAACGAGAGAGAACGAGAGAGAGAGAGAGCGCGAGGGAGAGACGCAGAAAAAGTGAGAATGAATATGTGATAAGAACCGAAAACAACAACTTTAATTTGAATTGGTTTTTGAGCCCGCTTTGCATGTATAAAACAATTTCAGAGGAGACAGGTGTGGATGTTGCTGTGGAGTTTTGGATACAGGCAATCACATCCATTTCCGAAATCACAAATGATTTTGAGGTGAGAATGGTTTGATACACATAAGGCAATATGCAGTTCACTAAATGCTTTCAGATGGATATCTACATCAACGAAATGTGGCTGGATCCCAGCCTCAACTTCGAGCATTTGTCGCCCTGCAAGCACAACCTTTCGCTCAGCCATCAGGTCCTCGAGCGATTGTGGTCGCCGAATTCCTGTTTTATCAATTCAAAAATTGCTCAAATTCACAATTCGCCATTTAGGTTTCTTATACATATTTTTCTAAACTACATACGTATATGCTCCAAGGTTGAGCGAAATTCCGAGTTCCGACCATTTTTGAGCCTCGGAATGCAGAATTCAGAATTTTTCGCTATTTTGAGTCGAAATTCGGAAGTTTTCACAAAAAAATTAAGCATTGAAATGTTCGAGAAAATATTGATTTTACTTCGAAATCTTCAAAAAATCTCCAAATTTTGCAAACATTTTATTATCAAAAACTGTGCAAGCAAAAAGAAGACAAAAAATTGAAATTTTTTTAATTTTTAAAAATTCCGAATTCCGGCCTTTTTTATCCTCGGAATTCCGCATTCCAAATTTGAAATTTTTACATCCGCCAAACTCCGCCCAATCCCTATGTATATGTATTATTGTTCAATTCAAGGAATGTGTTTCTGATGCTCTATCCTAACGGCACGATATGGGTAAACTACGTAAGTTATTGGAAATTGTTAAATTTAATTTTAAATAATTGCTAAAATTTTAGAGAGTACGAGTAAAGGGTCCGTGTGCCATGGACTTGTGAGTGAATTATTTTGTGAAATTAAATGTTTTTTGTTTTGATTGAAAATATTTTTAGGTCAAACTTTCCCATGGACGTTCAGACTTGTCATTTGGTGTACGAAAGGTATTATATTATATTTTATAATATATTAAAAGTAATGTAATGATACCCTTTTAAAACGTTAACTATAATATATTATAAAATATATGTTTTTTATAATATATTATAAAATATATTTTATATTTTATAATATATTATAAAATATATGTATGTATACATTATACATACATTCTTCTTTTTTTCTGTGATATGATGCAAAATAAGGCTTAAGTTTATTTTTTTGAAATTTTTGGGTCTTGCCCTCCTCTCTTTGCAAGGGAGGAGAGCAAATTTTTTTAAACTTTTTGGAGGGGCAAATTATTTTATCGTTTTTAAAAATTTTGAAAATTTGCACATTTTTCGAAAATCAAAAATTTTGGTTTTCAATTATACCAAATATATACATATGTACAGTACTGCATAATAACATGCAGTTAGTTGTTAAAAAGTAGTTAACGTTTTAAAAGGGTATCATTACATTACTTTTAACGCTTAATTTCATTATTACCGTTCAGCTTCAACTACAATAATCAAGAGGTAAGAATGCGGTGGAATCCTCTGTCCAGCACTCCGGTCTATACGGTAGGCCAGATTCTTCTGCCCGACTTTGACCTCGTCAAAATACACGCCTATCTCGTCGTCGAGGTTTGTTTTGCGCAAAAATACATATGTATCGATTAGTTATCTGTAGTGATTGAAAAAAGTTCAGTTAAGAAAAAAAGTTCTTGGTGATCGTAAATTTTTGGCAAATTTTTTATTGAATTTTGCCTTGAATATGACCCAGTAAGTAATTTGTGGAAAGAGCGTTTGATGCGCGACGCATGGCTGCTGGGAAACAGAAAAACATTTGGCCTAAAAGCCACATTTTGGGTGCAATCGATAGCGTATTTAACTAATTTTGCCCTTAGATGATTGCACATGAATGGTTTAAGACGAAAAAAAAGAAATAATTGAAAAATAAAATGTCAAAAAAGTTCATGTTTTAATATGCTAAAACGTGAACTGGAAAAATGAACCGAAAAAGTTCATGTTACCAAGAACTATTTTGGTTCATGAAAAAAGTTTAGTTCATAAACTTTTCCCAAACAGTGCTTGCAGAACGGAATCATTATTTGCAGGATTGAATCATTTTTTGAATCATAAATTCACGTGAGTCACTAATTCAAAACCATTATGTGAGTTACGTGATTTTAACGACTTATTCAAAAAGACTCATTTCAACTAGTTGAATCACGAAAAATCACGTGATTCAATTTCCAAAGAAATTGAATCATTTTATTTTTACCTTTCACCGCCATTTCAAATAATTCATGAGTCAAAAAATGATTCAAACAAATTTCTTCACTACTTTTCTTTGAATCGTTTGACTCATTTGAATCAGAGTGGAATGAGTCAATGACTAATTCGAATCATAGCTCGGCAACCCCCCGCGGACCNGGGAGGTGGGGTGGCGCAGGGGAAAGGAGGTGGTAGCGCGGTGAGAAGGAATGGGTGGCGCAAGGGAAAGTAATATGGTCCTAGGAGTGAAAAGTGTATTTTTGAGATCAAAAATTGAGAGACAAATATGTCCCAGGCGTTCTGAAAATGCGTGTTTTAATGCTAAATTTCAAAAAATTTCGCACTTGCGCGCGATTTCTTCGTTATACCCCCATCACCTACAAAACTGTTATTGCAACATTTTGTGAATTTTTCTCTAAATGAATGAACTTTCTGAAAGCCGTTCAAAAATTGCTTTATTTCCATTCTACGATCCATTTTAGAGGGATTTATGGTTATTTTTGGAGTGGCACACTAAATCGCAATTTTTCGCGAGGGGTCACGCCGATGATTCGAATTATTGATTCATTCGTGATTCAAGTCAAAGTCTTGGTTATTTGGATTCTTTTGTTATATTTTTGCTAGTTAAAATGAAAAAGTCTAAAATTTCGCTTCGAAATGACATTTTTTCGCTTTTTAGCCCTACCCGGCAGGCATGTGGGACGAATTACATGTGAAACTTTCGTTCGAGAGGCGTTACATTTGGTGATTTCAAAATTTATTACAATTTCAATTTCCGTTGAAATTAAATAATTTTAGGTATTTCATGCAAGCGTACGTTCCAACATTTCTGACTATTTTTATCAGGTAGATTTGTTTTTCTTTGTATTTTTGTCTTTACATATGTAAAAAAATTTCCATTTTTTTCAAAAAAGATAAATGTTTCAGTTGGGTTTCGTTCAGCCTCGGCCCTAAAGCCATTCCAGCACGAACTATGCTCGGCGTCAATGCACTTTTGGTAATTCTTATATTATATGTACATATGCATACGTATGTATATGTACTACTGCATTACATATGTCTTGAGATGGTATATGTATGTACGTGGCTGTGAGCAGTGCTGCAACTTGCCAAATGAATCCGCAGATCCGTTCCATGTTTAATGCGGATTCAAAAAACTAATTTTTTACTTCCTCTTCCTCATGCCTTCCGATAACTATTTATGTTTTCATCTTTTGTTCACATTTACCTCTATGTATTGTCTCCATTTAGAAGCTTTTAGCGAAAAGCATTCGAAATGCATCCTCTGTATTCGTCTTGGCATTTTTTGCGTGCGCTTTTCGAAAAAAGCGCGGATCAGGGCTGGGAGTAATTACAGATTGCGAATTACGAAATGACGGTGTTTTTGACTTCCTAATTACGACTTAAAAAAAGTGGTCGTAATTACAGTTTTTGGTGTAGAAATTTTTCTGAAAAAATTTTATTATAAAATCCTTCAAAAACTCATGAAAAATTTTTCAAATTTTTCTCTAGAGAGACCATTTTTTTGTCGAAAAAGTCTTTCTGCGTTCATTTTCAGAAGAATAATAAATAAATAAATTTTTAATTTTTTGATATGTAGTTAAATACGAAAATTATTTCGAATTACATACGAAATGACGATTATTAAAATAATTTTTCGTAATTATGCCCATCTCTGGTCAGTGTTTCCAATTTTCGATACTGCGGGAAAGCGGATGCATTTCGGATTTGGCAAGTTAGAGTACTAATTGTGAGTGATTGATGTCACTGAATCTTTCTTCAATTTCAGGCGATGATTTTTCAATTTGGCAATATAATGCGAAATTTGCCTCGTGTTTCTTACGTGAAAGCTATTGGTAATTTCTTTTCACTTTACATTTACTGTATACATACACATATATCAATAATACGTTAATTACAGTAGTATGATAATTCAGATGTGTGGATGCTTGGTGCAATGTCTTTTATTTTCTGCAGTAAGATATTTATACATACATATATGTGTATTAATGTATGTACATACATCAGGGATGTGCGTAGAGTAGTTACGAGAAAGTAATTATAAATTTTTGGTGTACGGCATTTTCGACTTATTTTGAAAAAAAAATTCATCAAAAATCCCCTACAAAAAACAATTTTCAAAAATTGGTGCATTAACCGTTCAAGAACGGCCTTTTCAATCCATTTTTTCGGAAAACCCCCTCTACTTGAACCATCCCGATAAGAAATGATGAAGGATTAAGATTACCATCAAGGATTAAGGATTAAGGTAGAGGATTAAGTGACATTCATAAAATTGGGGAATTTTGTACACCAAATTCGGTGTGAAAATGGTCCAAAAATTCGGCGAAGCTCTAGCGTACCATTCATAAAATTCAACGTACCATTCACAAAATTGAGCTTTCTCTACCTTCGAGTAAAGAATAACGATTACGCGTACACAAAAACACGAAAAATAAATAACATTAATTTTGGAACAGCAAAAACTCAACGAAAACTAAACCAAATAATTGGATCTTTGCGTCAAAAAATCCTCCAAGCGTGCGCTTTCGAATGATGATAAATGAAAAATAAATATTTGTGCATAAGAAAGTTATGCCAAAAAAAGCAATACCAAAAGTTGAATCACCCCGTATATTTATTACAAGACCAAAAAATTTGTAAAACTTTGTGGAAACTTTTTGATATCTTTTGATTACAAAAATAACGAATTGTTTATTACAAAAATCTTCAAAAATATTTTTTTGTAATTGCAAATTAATTACGAACACATTCCTGGCGTACGCATATATTATTACTGTCTTTACTATTCCATAAAACACGTTAATCATGTAACACGGTATTTGTTTGTAGGTTTGTTGGAGCTGGCGATCGTAGGCTACAAAGTGAAAGACGACAGTAATCCCTCGCGCAAACGACCGCCCGTAATTTGTAAGAAAAGAGTATGTTTTACTGCCTTCACACTTTTTGTCTTGTAACTTTTTTGCTAAAAAATTTTTTAGCTAATGTACGAAGGCGGCGATTTGAGTCCGAAGATGGGCGGCTCGGTCGCCGGCACTCCAATTCCGGCCAGCGGAATGTCCTATTCCGCGAAAATGGCGCTCGAAAAACGGTATTATTTACTACTGTATCGTATTTTTAAATTCTAAGAAGTTTTTTCATAATACATTTTTTTATTAAAGTCCCAAACTATATAAGCCAGTGTTTTACCTATTTCAAAAAATTAAAATAAACCGACAAAATGAACTTGAAAAAAGTTCAAATCAATTTGAAAAAAGTTCAAGTTCAAAATGAATCCAGGTCTGAACTTGAACTTTTCGAAATTAATTTAAACCCAGTGGCTTCAACTTTAATTATTTTTGATACATTTTATATTTTTAGCTAAAATTTAAAAGGGATTAGAAGCGGATAAAGTTTTCTAATCTGTAAATACGACGATTTTAAAAAGGAAAATTCAAGTCGAACTGGCTTCATTTTCAACTTGAACTTTTTTCAAATTAACTTGAACTGGCGATATGAATTTGAAAAGTTTAAATGAATTTCTTTTGAATCGTAATGGGAAAACACTGATTATAAGCTCCTTTCGGTACTTATACATGTAGTTCCTCTCTCCAAACTATCTAATGGCCTTTGAGACTTTTAACAATCAGCTTTTAACAAACGAAATTTAGGTTTATGCTGCCAACCGCTACACCTACGATAGACTACGCCAACCGTTCGCATTTTGCGTTTGGCGGTGGCGGCAAGGGTGAAGGACATACGGTAATTGGCGTGTTGTTCGCATTACCGCGGCAATTTTTCACGTGGTTTGGCAACATTTCGCCAAATGACATCGATAAAGTCTCATCCATCGCTTTTCCTACAATGTTCGCCTTATTCAATGTGGGATTTTTTAAAATAATTTATTCAAAAATATTAAAGTGAAAATGAGAGAGCAAAGAAAGGAAACAGAAAAAGAGACAGATGAAGAGTAGTGAAAGATATGGGAAAAGATAGAGAAATAAAGAAGGAGAGACGGAGAGAGAGCAGAGAGAAAGAGAATAAGAGTGAGAGTGAGAGTGAGATTGAGAGTGAGATTGAGAGTGAGAGTGAGAGTGAGAGTGAGAGTGAGGGAGGAAGAGAGAAAAGAGATAGAGAAATAGAAAGATTGAGAGAGAGAACGAGTGAAAGGGGGAGGGGGAGGGAGAAAGAGAGAGAAGGAGAAGTATAAGAGGGAAAGATACAGTAAGAGAGATGGTGGAGAAAGAGAGACAGACAGAGAGGGAGAGAGAGAAAGGGGGAGAGAGAGAAGGGGCAGTGAGAACAAAAACAATGAGAACAAATAAAACGACGATACAACTCGAGCAGATTGATTTTAAGATCGTGTATTGGTCCCACTACATCCGCCAGGCGGCTAACGCGGCGCGATTTCTCCACGAATGAACGTACGATCAAATACCGTAATATCATCATACATATTGTAATAGTAATTTAAATAATTTTATGCTTTTCGAAATGCTCAATTCGATAAATGTTCGACTTAATACATAAAGAATCAAATGTTTTATTTTATTCACATAACATTCGATAACAAAATTTTCTAAAAATAAACTGAGCAAAATTAATAAATAATGTCACACTTATTAACAAAACATTACCGTCAATAAATTATAAGTGAGCTAACTATGTATATGTATATACGTATGTATTACCCTTCACTTCACAAAGATAATTTGATAACTTTCTGGGGATGCTGTATGCAATATGTATAACTAACAGTCGATGGGATTGGTGCAAAATTCGCGCATACCATTAGTTCCTGTTCGCATACCGTAGGGACAGTGCTTCCGGCCCAGCGCGTCACGGACCGCGTGGCACGATGGTATTTCACTCCTGGGTGCCTTCGAATTTATTTTTGAAATTCTTTTAATGTGAAGCGATTGTGCTAAAAAGTATGTAGAGATTATAACAAATTGCTTTAAATTTATCATAATTCAATATTCGATTACATTAAATTATTCAAAAAGCATTTAAATTCGGTTTTTTGTGCGTTTTTCTTTGAATTTTCTTCAGAAATTTTTTAGCATAAATAATTAAAATACATACATAGATTTCCGATTAGTAATATGTATAGTAATATGCATGTGTGTTCTTACCGTTTCCACACAAAAGACTCTCCCTGGGGCATTTGCGAATGTCTTTGTGCGCGGTACACTTTAGGTACCGTACCCGCATCTTTGCTTCATCATAGTTTACGGTGGATGTGCTGTCTTTGCAGGAGGACCACCTCGTCCATTTGCTCAATTCCGATTTTTTCGTTGACTTTAACCTTTGCTCGATTTGAAGCGGAATGTCCTGTAAAGCGAAAGTCACGGTAAAATTTAATTTTGTTATAAATGATATCATCATGATATCATCAATGATATCATGATGATATCATCCAATAACATACCCTGAATCTCATCATCTGCTGGATGGCTTTGATTTTGAGAGCGGAGGCGGTGGGCTTCTCGGCGATTAGCTCGAAGTAGAGCATCAACACCCCAGCGTCCTCGGGCACAAAAACTTCTGGCTGGCTGCGTCTGCTCTCCGCGTTCAGCAGACAATTCTGCAAAAACATTTCTCACCGTATTATTTATTGAATAGTTTTGCTTCGAATTCAAAATCGAACTTTTTGGGTTCAGTTCGAAAATAAATTTCAACTTGGGCAAAAATTTTGGACCGAAATTTGGTGTTCGTTTCATCACATTTGTGGGTGAAAAAATATGACTGCTTTATGATTTTTTTGCTTAACTATGAAAAATTAAACAAAAGTTTTTTTTTTAATTCTTTTTGAAAGGCGTGGAGAAAAGACTTTCAAAGAGAAAAAGGCCTCGCTAAAGTAATTCTTGAAATTTTAGCGGATTTTGTAATGCTTTTTTTTATCTTCTTTAAAAACACGTAATTGTGAGCACTTCTTCGTAATTTGTGATTACGAGGTCAAAATCTCTGTAATTTCGCAATTCGCAATTCGTAATCCACAATTACGGCCAGCCCTGGCCAGTGCATGGTTTATTATGTGTGTTTTCGTTATGCGTGTAACAAACATACTTGATCATGGTCGAGCGGGTACCACATTGCGGATTGACAGGCGAAGCCGAACTCAAGTTGAGCATTGAGGCACGATAAAAGACACTTATGCAGCGATTTTGCGTCCGTCACCTCCTGAACGTGCCCGACGAGAATGTGGTGGGGCACGGCGTGTGAGATCTTGCGAATGCCTAAGCCAAACAACCAAAAATATTACATATAAGATCATTTCAGTTTACCAGTGTTTTACCATTACGATTCAAAAGAAATTCATTTAAACTTTTCAAATTCAAGTAACCAATTCAAGTTAATTTGAAAAAGGTTCAGGTTCAAAATGAAATCAGTTCTGAACTTGAATTTTCCATTTCAAAATCGTCGTATGTGTTGATTAGAAAACTTTATCCACCACTTCTAATCGTTTTCAAATTTTAGCTAAAAATATAAAATTTATTTAAAATAATTAAATTTGAATTAAATTTGGTTCAAATTAATTTCGAAAAGTTCAAGTTCAGTACTGGCTTCATTTTGAACTCGAACTTTTCTTCATTTAAACTTTTTTCAAGTTCATTTTCATATCGGTTCATTTTCATTTTTTGAAAAAAAAAGTAAAACATTGCTGTTTACTCGGAAAAAGTCAGCGTCACCTTGTGCTTTTGCAGAGGGTATGCAAAACTTTTCCACGTAAGACGAATTTGCGGTGGGCTGTAGAACGTTTGCGTCTTTGTGGTCGATGGCCGAGGTGAACAGCTCGCAGCCTCGCGCGCTCGAAAACACTACCGACGCACTAAAATACTCTTTTGTCTACAGAGTACTACGAACAATCCACGATTGTATTTTTGGCAAAACTTTTTTATTTCATAACCATAATATTCAAAAGATATCTACACCAACTTGGTGGGTGTCCAACAGTTGCCTAGAGTATTGAGAACAAAATAAAAAAATAATTTTGAGAATTGGTTACGAAATAAAAAAAGTTATGCTAAAAATACAATCGGGGAAGAAATTGCGTTACCATGTACATATATGTCTATTTGTATGGCGAAAACATTTTTTCAGACAATTGCACTTTTTTTCATTTCTCACAGAAGAGCGGAAATGAAAGAAACTTGCCAGGGGAGAAGTCGCTGCGAGTCGCACTTCTCCACACATTCCTCCACGCTTTTGGCGGTGGCGAAGTGTTCGGACGCATCGGTTGACGACGTTTGGCGGCGTCCAAAGCCCTCAAACGCCATAAAGCGACTCGTTTCGTCGGCCTCACACAAAGTCGACAGTCTAGTCTGTAGTTTCTCGGTATCTTGTTGTTGCTGTTGTTGTTGGGTATTTTGTTGTTGCTGTTCAATTATTTTCGCGTTTAATTTTGTCGTCTAAAGAAGTGAGCTGCTTACAGTTTAGTTTTCGATTACAACACAACACTACCGTCGCTATATATATATATATATATATATATATATATATATATCTATATATATATATATATATATATATATCTCTCTCTTTTACACATATCTCCGACCCCAAGAGAGCGAACTAGATCTTGTGACGTCTTTTTTGTGTAAAAAACAACCGTGAAACAAACAGACAAGTAAGAATAGCACACTGAACACAAATCGATAACATNTATATATATATATATATATATATAAATATATATATATATATATATATATATATATATATATATATATATATATATATATTTTGCAAAAATTTATTTGAACAAACGAAACCTCTGACAGGACGATTGGCAGCGGTGCTGAGGATGAGGTGGATGAGGATGACGACTTCGAGGAGGATGATGCGGAGCTTGACGCCGAGGCGGAAGCCGACGAGAAGGAAGAAGACTCTTCCTTGACGAATGTCCTCGTTTTTTTGTCGCTAATTGTCTGTAGAGTGTGGTGAAATTCTGTTCTCGTGTGGGGGAGTGGGTGGATGGATGCGCTGAGTTGATTCGCGCTTAATGATGATGATGACGATGAAGAAGAGGAAGAAGAGGGATGGCCTGATTGTGCTGATTCTGAATCAGGGCGGACTACCGTAGTGATTATTGTCTTTTCGCCGATTTTGATCAGTTTTGGCGCTTTGAAATCTGTGACTTTTGCAATGTATGGAGAATTATTGTCTCCGGTATTGCCCGATACTTCCGATTCGTCTTGTGAATTCGAATTCGGCTCTGTCGGGTTCAAGTTCTCAAGCGCTTCTGCGAATTCGGACAGTCGTGACGGTCCGCTTTCGTTTGACTGTGGCGAGTTCGGTTTGGAATTATTCTAATATTATAATATTTATATTACAATTATTATAAAATATGTATAGTAGAATTTGTCAATGGCGTTTTTTGCTAAATTTGTTTTTAGATTTTTTTAATATTACAGCCCTTTAAGTAGTGGTTCCCTTCAATAGTAGTTCAAAACACCTCATATAAATACTAAAAAGACATGAAAGTGTTGAAATGAACGTTGAAATGTGTTCGTAACAAGCTCGAGTCCGCCCGCCTTCACAAATTGATGAACGCATGCAGACTTTTTTTCAACATTTTTTTGGTTAAAATAATTAAAATTGATTTTAAGTATTTTTTGTGTAAATGATTGTTCATTTTAACACTTTTGTGCGGTTTTCGTATTTATTTATTTATTTATTATATATGCTGCACTGCGCTAAAACGCCTCATACATATACATATATACATACATATGTACTACTCAATTTTTGTGTTTTGAAATTAAAATTCATTTTAATGCTTACTGTATCTTGCACTAAAGCACTGTCTGAAGAACTAACGCTAGGAAGCTCGACGATGAATGAGTGTGATTCTTGCTGCTGAGCAGCGGATTCTTGTTGCTGCGCAGCGGATTCTTGCTGTTGAGCAGCTAATTCTTGCTGTTGAGCAGTGAATTCTTGCTGTTGAGCAGCGAATTCTTGTTGATGGCCAATTTGCTGTATTTTTGCGCCATAAGATTTGGCTGATGCTGCTGAGTTGCTGCTGGAATAGGACGAATCAGCGGCTGGTGACGGCGGTGCTTCAGGTGCCAGACTTGCTGGACTGGTTTCTGTGATTTTAGATTCTGTAGAAACGATATCGCTAGAAGAGCTGTGTTCCGCACTCTGTTTCTCTTCCTTTTGTGGTATGCTTTCAGAGACAGCTGGAGAAACAGATGATTGCACGGCTTCGGGAACAGTTGCTCCTGTGGCCGCGGGGCTAACGCCGGCATCAACAGCTTTGGCGACATTTGTTGTCTCTGCGGTGACGGGGCTTCGGGCAACAGCTACAGATGAATCCTCCGTGTGTGTTGAGGTGTCGGCCTGAATTTTGGTGGAATCTTTCGAGTGTGCATCTTTGTGTTTCTTTTCTTCGGATGAAGAAGATGATGAGGAGGACTTTCGCGGAGTGCCGGATGGTCCACCGGGCTTCGACACTGCTGTGAGTTGGTCATCGGTCGGCGGAAGTGCCGCCAAATATCTAAAATTTACAATCACGCTCACACGGGGAAGGACTGGGCGGAAGTAAAAATTTTCACTTCCAAATTCAAAAAAAATCGAAATTCGGAGGGTCAAAAACGTCCCTAATTCGAAATATTTAAAAATTTTTAAAAATACTGATGTAAATATTTATAATCATACGTAAAATAGTCGCGGCCTTCATATTCTGCGAGAAAGAATGGATGTTCAGTGCCATTGATCGCGAACAAATCGCAAATCTTCCAATTCCAATCGTAAGTCACCGATCGGCACACCCACGGGATCGAGTGGTCCTATGGTTTTGAGTGTAAATATTTTGTTAATGGTTGAATTTTTTCAAAAACATGAATTTAGGATGTTTACCTGGAAATCAGCGGAGCATTTGCTCAAGCACTCCTCACAGCCGATTCCCGTCGTACGGTCGAACATGATCGCCTGCGAAATTGCACTTTGCGGCTCCACCGACCATTTCGAAGCGTCTCAAAAATAAAGAGCACATTTTCGTCAATGTTCAAAGAATTTTTGTCAATTTTTTAATAAAATCAAATAAAATAGAAAATTTAAAACAAAAAATACCAAAAGCACATTGGCCGTGGCTCTCGGCCTCACGCCTTCGGGGCGGCGGCGGCGGGCGATAGCCGAGAGACGGACCCACATTCGGCTGTTGCTGTAGGGAAATAATGTTGTCTGCGCCCACATCTGCCTTGCTGTCTAATGCGGCACCGCTATTTTCAGCCTTGTCAGCTGCGGCATCACTAATTTCAGCATTAGCGGCGGATGAATTGTCGCCATAAACTGTGCTTTTCGACGAATCTTTACTATCGTACGCATTGACATCGCTCTTTACTATAGAATCAGCAGTTGATTCCGACGCCTTGTCAACAACAGCAGCCGAAGACGCAGCTGCTTGACTGATGACATCTGCGTCTGCGGAATTCAGTCGAGGTGGTTGAATCGGAGCGACTGGCGCTTTCACACTTTCCTCGTCACTCAAATTTGGCGCTGTTGTGGGGCTTCCGCCTCCACCGTATACCTCATAGCCGCCCTGTGCACTTACGCCACAGTAGCAGGCGCCAAAAATAAATAAAAACAAAAGCATCAATTATGCTTTCCGTTCGACTCTAAATTTAAATCGTAAACAAAATAATATTGACCAAAACTTGTAAAAAAAGCAGTGCACATGCTTAGTTAATCATTGTTAAGGTACCTGTTGTGTACATACCAGGGTGTAACAATTTTCGATTTTCGGTCTTTTTTCCTTTCGATTTTCGAAATCACGAGGGCCTTTCGATTTTCCATTTTCTAAATCACGAGGACGTGTCGATTTTCGAAATTTTAAATTTACTTTTGTTACACCCCTGGTACATGCACAGTAATACACAACAGTACCGTATTTAAATACAAAGCTTGTTGTAAGTAAATGTAACACAAAAAGGTGAGCTGGGATACCTCTCTGCATTCCCAAAACGAATTCTTACGTTCAAAATCCCCGAAAATGCACAAAAATGCAAATATGTTTTAAAATCACGAAAAATGCAAAAAAATATTTTTCGTAAATTAATTTTCATGAAAAATGTATGCAAAATTTTTGACGTTTAATGTTTACGTTGAAGTTTTTTAATCATTGCATTCCTTACTTATTGTTGCTTTTAGCTAAAAATCTGATGCTGAATTCGCAAACTAAGAAACAAACAAATTTTTAATTATCGCTTTATTTCCACAATATTTCGGACTTTCACTTTATTGGGTAACCTCAAAAATGATGTTACCGTACCATCTGTGGTGAATCAAAGTGCAAAATTTAGTTACTGTAACCATAACGTAAGTGACGTTAAAAGTTCTCTCAAATTGCAAGATATTTCTAATTTAATTCTCAGATCGAAATAATTTTAACTGTTATTCCTAGATTATAACTATTATTAGTGCAGCTAGCAGAAAATAAGATTGTATAATAGAATTGAGTCCTAAATGCTGTGGCGGCAGCAGACTTCAGCAGACTGAAACAATAATTCTCAATTATAATATCTCATTTATGACGAACTGCGGAAAGTGAAATTGAGTAAGGAAGCGAAGAAGGAAAATATAATTTTTTAACTTTTACTTTTTTTGGTCTTCTTTATTACAACGATCAACTTTCTCACTTTTGCTATTTCAAACAGTTGGGACATCCTCTCCTCGACAACTAAGGAAGGAGAAAACGAGAAGGAAAAGGCTGGAAGAGACTTTCCTGAAAAATTCCAATCAGCTATCCCATTTTGTGCTGTTTTTTGTTAAGCAACAACAACAATAACAACAACCATAAAAGCTTCCATCAAGATTTTCGCGTCGTCGAGACTTTTTTTCGGATTCTGCAGCTGCAGAAAAATGTTAGCCAAGAAGAACGCATATAAAAGAGGGAAATAAAATTCTTCTTTCATCAACGGAAATAAAAAGTATTACTTCCCCGTAATATCGAGTAAGTCACCTCATCTTTTCTTCATCTTTTCCATAATCCGTATTCATAGAACGAAGGGAAAGATAAATTAATGATGATCACAAAACAAAAAAACAAAACACGTAATAAAAAAAGGCAAAAAGCTTCAGAAAGCCGGAGAACAAGAAAGCATAACGCTTCCTTGCTATTAACGCAGAATTTGTGTGATGATAAGGTAATAGGGAAAAGCTCAATCATTACGAACGTATGATATAAAAGTTGTGATAACATACACTAAAAAACTCGCTCGATGTTTATGAAATCACTGAAAAAAAATTCTGGAAAATCTCGTTTACTGACTTGACAAGGAAATTTTTTACTTGAACATCTTCTCACAAAAATAAAATTTCTCCTAAATATCACGAGGAAAAGATTTGACTGGGCAATTAAAATATGAATTTTTTGTTTTTAAAAAGCGATGAATTCATCAAATATTAACGGAGAAAATTTTTTAAGCGAAGCCGGATACCCGAATTATTACTATTACTATTCACGTCTCTCCACGACTTAAAAATTGGAGGTCCACCTTTTTCTCTGATTGCCTGCTCTCTCTTCATTTAATTCCGTTCCTTCTTGCTATTTCCGGTTTTGATGAGACTTTTTATTGCTTTAGAAGTAAGGACGTAATTCAAGGTTCAAAAATGCATTCGATTTTTGGAGAAGGAACTATGCAAAAAAGTCATCTTTATTTTTGCGCAAATTGAAAATTTTTGGTTTCATTTCAAACTTTTGAAGTTGAAAAATAGCAAAATGAAATAATTTCTTTCAACTTCGATGGTGAAATTAATTTTATTTTACAATTTTTTTGAAACTACAATTTTTCAAATTTAAAGGCTTGAAATAGGCTGTAATTTTTTTATTTTGATCTCACTCCCATTTTTCCTGTTGACAATTAAAAGACATTTTTTCTAAAACTGATCAAAATTTTTTGACAATAAAAAAGTCTCGGATTTCTCTGAAAACGCACCAATCCTTAGTAGAAGGATAGACTAGAGCTCAGAATAAATTTGGACGAATTTGGTTGGGTTGAAACCAGGGGTGCTAACATTTACGATTTACGTATTTACGGCCTTTTTGGCCCAAAATTTACGATTTACGAAAAATCGGCCGATTTTCGTAAATTTTTCAACATTTTCCAAGAAAATTTACATTTTTTAAAACTCAATATGCGTTCGAATTGGCGCGAAAATGTCGATATTAGTGGAAAAAGAAAGTTGACGAATTCAAAAACGGTCAGATGAAAATAAAAACAGCAAAAAAAGCAAAATGAACAGAACTTTCTTTAAAAAAATTAGAAAAAAATGCAAATTTTCAATCGAAATTTGAAAATTTACGATTTACGACATTTACAGTGTTTCCAAATTTTGGCTAAAGTTAAATTTCGACTTTCCCGCGCTTTTTTCTATCGCAGACAGCACTCATATATTTGGATTTTGAGCATTTTGATTACACAGATCAACATGATTTTTAATGGGCTATCTGCTGACATATCGATTGCCCACGTTGATCGGATACTCGGGCAATCCAGAAAAGCGCGGGAAAGTCGAAATTTAACTTTAGCCAAAAATTGGAAACACTGCATTTACGGCTTTTTTGGGCAAAAATTTACGATTTAAAAAAAAATAAAAAAAAAAGAAATTGAAAAATTATTTTCGTAGCACCCCTGGCAGAAACTGAGATATGGTCGTTCAAAGTTGGCTAAACGTCAAAAATTGCATTTTTCTTCAAATTGAAATAACTTTTTTTGCAGTTGATCAATTTTTATCCTTAAAAAGCCATTCAACGCGCCTTTTTAAGCTCTGTAATCAGAGTTTTCGAAAAGTCAATTTTTTGACCTCATTTTAGCAAAAAACCGATTTTGGAAATGACCTTCGCGAACAAATTGTGTTAAAATGTATGCTTCAATGAAAAGTACAATTCTTTCTGCTAACTGCAAAATTGCATTAAGAATGCGTTTTGGCAACAAATTAAACGCAAAACAAAATTTTAATTTTGGCGCCAATTCAAATCTGAATTTTTGATTTTTTTCCAGATAGACATTACACCACAAACGGTTTATTTCAACGCATTCAGCTCGTTGAGACGAGTCTTTTGAATATAGATAACCTATGTTTTCATTTAGGATGACATAAGTTATGAAAGATTACCATCTTACTGTAGACATTATTTTTTACTAACTTTTATAATATACATAATAACTATGCGTTATATATACTCAAAAGACTCGTCTCAACGAGTTGAATACGATGAAATAACCCGTTTGTGGTGTAATGTCTATCTGGAAAAAAATTAAAATTTCAGATTTGAATTGGCGCCAAAATTAAATTTTTTTGTTTTGCGTTTAATTTGTTGCCAAAACGCATTCTTATTGCAAATTTACAGTTAGCTGAAAGAATTGTACTTCATTGAAGCATACATTTTAACACAATTTGTTCGCGAAGGTCACTTCCAAAATCAAAATCGATTTTTTGCTAAAATAAAGTCAAAAAATGGACTTTTCAAAAACTCTGATTACAACACCTGAAAGAGCTCAAAAAGGCGCGTCCAATGGCTTTTTAAGGATAAAAATTGATCAACTGCAAAAAAGTTATTCCAGTTTGAAGAAAAATGCACTTTTTGACGTTTGGACAACTTTGAATGACCATATCTCAGCTTCTACTCAACCAAATTCGCCTAAATTTCTTCTGAGCTCTAGTCTATCCTTCTACTAATTATTGGTGCGTTTTCAGAGAAATGCGAGATTTTTTTATGGTCGAAAAAGTTCTGTAGGAAAAGTCCAGTTTTAGAAAAAATGTTTTAAATTATCAATTGTTATCAAACGGTTTTAAGTAATCATCAAACGGTTTTTATCTCTTATCCTAACACCAATGTACAATGTCCAAAACATATAGCAGCTGTTTTTGTCGTCACTCTTTTCCATGCAGAAATTTCGAGAGGAAGTCTTTGGGCTTCGGCTCCACGTTCTCTCCGAACAAATAATTGCGCACCATGTACGGGTTGTAGAAGTAGAGTTGGATTGCTTTGAGATGCTAAAATATTCTTTTTTGCATTTACAGTATCCGGTGCAGAATTTCACGTGCTATATTATCTTGACACATTTTTTTAAATCGGAGTGGCTCTATATATTTTACGTCGCTGTATAATGGGCACAATAAAACAACACCTCTTGAGCCTCGTACACCTTTCGGTCGATAATTCGAATGTCTTTGAGATGTTGGTTTTTGAGGAATTGATTCTTGAGCACTTCTCGGAAGACGGGCAGCGGGATGTCCGTCATTTCGAAATCCCACCAAAATACGGGAGTGTGCTTTTGGCTGAAAGTGGTTTTTATACGTATAGATTCCACAGTACGGCAGGATTGGTCTTACTTACAGTTGTTTGTAAATGGCGAGAACAGACGCCCTCGCCTCCTGCGCGTTCGAGGAGGTAACGGGTTTCACTATTCTCGCACTGGCTAGCGCCTTGTTCATCTAAGCGGACATGTTCAAATAATTTCATAATATCAAATAAATTCATAACATTGCAATTTGCATCCACTTTTTGATCCCCTTTGTAAATCTTTTTTATCCACTTTGGAAAATGAATCCGGATGCAAAAAGAACGTAAATTGATACCACTGATCGCATAGTAATAGCTTAACGAAATAAAAAAAATAAGGTCCAAGAAACCTTTACTATGAGTCGCATATATAAAGACGCAATACTTTATTCTTAAAACGTGGAAATAAATTATCGAAATGCGCAATTTACACTTACATGCATGTAATACCAGTATTCTCCATAATATGTAGCATTTAAAGCACGAATTAATTCAACAAATGAAAAATTGATCAAACAATAATAATAATAATAATAAATAATAACAAATCGCCACAAAAGTCACTATTATAAGCACCTTACTCGCCCTAAAAAAACAATGCCCCCAGGAAAGAAAACTTTGTGAGACCTAATCCCAACAAATTATAATTCCAGTTCGTCCCCAAAGTATTTAAAAACATACAAATTAAGACAGAAAACACAATAGAATAACTCGATGATTAACTTGTGAAAGAAATTTTACCCCCCCCCCCCCAACGTATAATTTAAAAAGAAAAGAAGTCGGCAAAACAAAATTTTCTACATTAAATTTTATGTTTTTTGTTCTGATGAATTTTTTTTAAATTACTTCTCCAAAAATTATAAAAGACATTTTTCTTAAAAACTTAACCTCAAAAATCCGGATATTTACTTCTCAAAATCTGCATTAAATTTCTTTAAAAAAATTTCAATTAAAAAATACCCATAACATTAATAATACAGGTTGTGGAAAAAGTTCCCGGAATTTTCGGCAGTTATATGTGGTAATTTTTCGTCGTTTCTAATGTTAACTCACTCGTGCATGTTTTTTGGTCCAGAAAGTATACCTATTTGCATAAGTTATTGTCCGTGAAAATGAGCGTATATCTGCCATCGAGTGAAAAAGGCAGGAACGTCGGGCATTGTTCGTACAACTTGTTTCAAGCGTCCATGATGCTATAATACGTTTCGAGGAAATTAGTAACGCTTCACATCGTCCACGAAATGGTCGCCCACTCACCGCTACCACTCCCGAGAACATTCTCAAAGTCCAATACCAAAATCACCGTATTCCCGAACATTCAATGCGCAACAGAAAATTGTGATATAAAATGCTAGAGATTTGTAAACTTGTATCACCGTATCTCACTTGATAAGAGCAACGCCCGGTTACCGTGTTAGTCGCCGATTCGAGTACAGCCAGTGCCAAACCTTTTGCACATCTCAGCAACATTTCATACATATTTTAATGGCAACCATGCAGCGGCGTTACCTTTCTTCGTATCAGACTGATGGCGACATCCTTTGATTAAGCTGCGGACGCTTATGATGTGTTGTGGGCGCGTAGTTAATTGGCCGTTGTTAGGATATGCATATGTGTCGATGATGTGCACCGAAGTTGATTTGTTGGTAGATGACACGGTAGTTATATTTATGGCGAAGAAAACGTCCATTCGATTTGATTTACGCGCTTGGTTATTTGGAGATGCGAGCGTCGAAGTATTTATATTTAAGTAACGAGGTTCTATAAGTAACGAGTAACGAGGTTCTAACGAGTAAGTAACGAGGTTCTAGTCCATCCAAACATTTTACACATGCAGAAATCACACGTTAACAGAAATTCATCCAAGATGAAACTATCAGCAACAGGTTCTTCCAGATGTATTGGAGTCGCGGGCGATGCAACACTTCAATCTAGATGGGCTCACGCTTCATCAAGGCTGGGCGCCGGTGCATTCGTCCAAATCAATTTGTGTAGATTTGCACATTCAGTGCCAAACCTTTTTTAGCAACATTCATACATATTTTAATGGCAACCATGAGCGGCGTTACTTTTCTTCGTATCAGACTGATGAGGATATCCTTTGATTAAGCTGCAGAAGAGTGTGATGTGATTTATGATGTGATGTGAGCGTGTTGTTAATTGGCTGTTGTTAGGATATATGTGGCGATGATGTGCGCAAATTAATTTGTTGGCAGAAGTGATTTGATGCGGCAGTTATATACGCATGTGATTTGATTTAGGCGCTTGGTTATTTGGAGATGTGAGCGTCAAAGCAAAAAAACAACGAGCTTCGAGTCCAGCCAAATATTTTACACATCTCAGCAGAAATTCATACATATTAAATATGAAATTATCAGGAACAGATTCTTCTATATGTATGTATCTCGGAGCCGCGAGCGGTGCAACCGTTCAGTCTAGATAGGCTCATATTTCATCAAGGCTGGGCACCGGCGCATTCGGTCTAACCAATTTGTGAAGAACTCATTCCGGGTTTTTGTGACAAGGACGTTTGCTCCCAGATCCTGACAAACCTCAATCCGATGGACTACTCTGAGTGGTTTATCCAATGCAAAAAGTCTCGGGAAGACGGTATGCTACTGTGGATGTGAGAAGTAAAGCATCACTGAGACGCAGTCAGGACGAGATTACAGTGGAAACATATAATCGTCGGGAATTTCGCAAACGTGTTACAAATTGTATTGAAGGAGGTAATTTTGAACAATTTTTATAATTTAAATGTTATTGATGTTCATCTAGCAAAACTTATTACTCATTTTATTGTGAAAATTAATTTGTATGTGAAGTATGTACTTTACGTGACTTGAAAAAATTCCGTAAACTTTTTCCGCACCCTGTAGTAAACCAAAAAAGTGATGATAAAACAAAAAAAACATAAGAAAAATACATTCAAGACAGCGCAACTTTTCGCTGTACAAACGGCGCGTTCTTCTGTTTGTGCTGTTGTAGTTGTTTATGCTTATCGCGAATAAGCTTCAACGTCGCCTTTTTCGCCTCTTCCAACGAGCATTGGCGTTTGTCTAGCAAAAAATTATAATTAGCACTAGAAAAGAAATAAAATACAAAACGTGAAAACTCAAAATGCACATGTAAAAATTCAATGAGCAAAAAAGCTATGAAAATTGACAGTAAAAATAGCGCCAAAGCATTAAATTTGTCCCCACTGGAAAAAGCTGATTTCTCTTTTAGAAATAGTTTTGTTATTAGCGTGCTTAATATGTGTCAAAATAAAGGCATTTATAAAATCAAAAAAAAATCAGTCAAAAAATTAACCATTTAAAAAAATAAATAAAATACTACAAAACTCAAAAATGCACACATAAAATATTCAATAAACAAAATGTTGTAAAAATTGCATATTTTGGTTAAATGTTTACGTATAAAACAACAAGAAAAATAAATGTTCCTGAAAAAAAGTGAACATCCTCTTGGGAAAGAAAAAATTAACCAGGCGGCGGATAGACACAGTAGAGCGAATCGCACCGACAATAAAACGGTTCAGGACTGCGCAAATTTCGCATCCACCACGCGTCACCGTAGTCTATGGTCATCTCGTCGCCGGGCAGAATGTCACGGCACGCCACAAAGCCGATCGAGGCGCGCTTCTTGTCGCGGTGATTACTGAAGAACTGTACGGGCAAGAGGTTTTCGAAGCAGGAGTGGTTGAAGAAGCGAGTGATGTTGCCGTAGCGGGTAGGGTCCACATAGTGGCCATCTTTGCTCTAAAAAATACTTTAGTTAAATACTTTAAAAAATACAAAGTAATAGTGCGTTTAAAAAATTTTTATAAGAATTTATTTAAAAAAATTCAAATTTTAGTTAATCCAAAAAATTGTTTTGATGCATCTTTAAGAAAAAATTTTCTTCGAAAAAATTTCTTTGAATTTGTAATTTGCTATAGAAAAAATAAATTCAAAATACAATAATTTCAATTAAAAAATTCTCAAATTGTATTGAAAAGATTACGTTAGAGTTGACGACCTGGAATGAATAATCTTCGGGCCTCTGCCGGCTGGACGCCTCGCGGTACGAAAGAATTTCGCCTACGAATTCCGCAATAAATGTCCCTAAATATATTTGATATCATAATGAATTTGACGCGATAAATTGACTAGCATGGTAGCGATAAAAAAATTTCAGCCCACTAAAATTATCCGAACATTGAAGTGTGGTGGAGAGTCACCTACTGGAAAATGTTTTCAAGCCAAAATTCGAAAAAAAAATTCAACCAAAAAACAAGTCAAGGAAAGAGATAAAAAATGAATTTTTCTTGCAGAATTTTTTAGGGTCGCCCGTTTGTAAAAAGAAAAGGTACTTCTTCAGTTCCCCCCCCCTGCTGTAATTTTTTTTCACAAGAAATTCTTACACAAATTACCATCAAAACATTACACATTTCTCCATAAAAATGCATCAAATTTAAATTGGGTTATGATTTTTTAATTTTTTTCGACAGCGGGGTGGGAAACTGAAGAAGTGCCAAAGAAAAAAACGAAGTTGAAATATTCTTGTGAAAAAATTAAACTTTAAAAAATTTTTGATTTTCGAACTTTTTTGCTATAAATTTTCGATTTTCAAAAAATAAGTAAAAAAAGGCCCGTGACTAATAGGACCGGAAAAAAGTGGACCCGAGAAACCCTTACAAGTAACTAATACACATCATACCGCATTCGATGAACTGACGTGCGCGTACACCATATCCAGCGTATACCGTCTTAAACAGCTCCACTTTGAGGTTGAAGCGTGGTGGAGTCATTCGGTTGAGGCATTTACCCGCACATTTGCACGTCTCCTCGTCACACTCGTAGAGCATCGCGTCATAGAACATCGTGTGCAGTTTGGCCGCGTTCATCACTCGACCATCCTAAACGGATAACATGGATTTTTTCAGAAATTTGAAGAAAAAAAAAATTTTTGAGCTGCAAACAAACAAAACACATGTGGAATTCCACCACCCGAAAGACTTACGCGTAAAATAACAAATTAACTTTCTAAATTTATTCAGACCTTTGAGTGTTGGAGCTAAACTCCACTTAATATTAAGAATCAAAAAGAAAGCCAATTCGAAAATTTACAAAAAATGATTCTGTTCGTTATCAAACCCTGAATTTTTAGGTTAAAAGCCAAAATATTTATTTGACTCAAAATATTAAAAAGAAAAAAATTCCTAGAAAAATTTTTCAGTCCTATACCAAATCACTCACAAAAACGGAACCTTGTAAAGTCGTATGGAACTTTGCCGAATACATTCGCATGTCGATTTCTTGCACTCGCCCTCACACTTACATCCGATCTGAAGGTGGAAAATAAATACATTTTATAGCCTAGTCGGAATTTTTATTTTTTACGCACGTACCTGAAATCAACTGTCTCGACACGACATTTTGGCGTTTTATTTTCTGTGGAATTTTAAACACAATTTGAGATTTTACTTGAAAATTTGCAATTTTTCTTCACAACGAGCAACTTGACACGCAAAA
>SAUE01000149.1:0-14817 GCA_009724625.1 Deladenus siricidicola | reverse complement strand
GTGCTGTCTGCGATAGAAAAAAGCGCGGGAAAGTCGAAATTTAACTTTAGCCAAAATTTGGAAACACTGGTTTTTACTGATTTTGTATAGTTTTTAACATTTTCACTTCGGGTAGCGTAAAGCGACCCCCCCCCCCCCAACACGTGTACAATTCGGGGTGGGGTCAGAAGGGTATAATATAAAATTTTACAAGAACAATGTTTGATGTAAAATTATTATTATGACTTATAACAACGTATTCACACATATGCATTTTTTTTGTTTTGAAATCCTCCGTATGGGTCAGAGCAAATATGCATATGTGTGAATAGTTTGACGTTTGACAACTCGTTTTTATATCAAAAAAATAATCATTATTTTTTTAATGTTGTCCGCAAGTGTCGTCCGCAAATGTCGGGTCACCCGCCTGAGTCACTCAAGAGCTGAGCCTTTTCCTCAGAATTTTCGAAAATTTTTAGCGACATTTTCAAATTAATATTTTTGATGAAAAATGTTTTGAAAGCACGAATCTTACAGGAAAATGAGGAGAATCTTTCGTCTACCTTTCGCGTCGACTGTTGATTCCAGCTGACGGACCCTCGGGTCCAAAATTCTTGGCGATTTCGACCCGTTCTCAGCGGTTAGTCGCTTCAACGGCCGCCCACGCAGAGGCGACCGACGTGCTGAGAGCGTGGCTGCTCTATCAAAGCAAGAAGCGCGGAATTCTTGAAAACGACATCATCATCGGCGGTTTTGCAGCAAAACACTTGGCGGGAATGACGCACACCGAGCTGATCGCCTACGGCGACATAATCAGCGGCGTGCACACGGAGTAGGACCTCTACAACTACTGCGTGGGTCGAAAACAACCCCCAGATAGCCTTGCCGATTGTGCTGTTTTCAAGAAGTTATGCGAGTTTGCGGCGCGACAAAAGCAAGAGGAAATATAGGAAACATTGTTTCAGTCTTACTATGAAATTTTCATTTGCAATATGAAAGTTGATTACAAAAATAAATGATGATTTACATTTTCAATTTTTCGCCGCCTTTAAGAATATAAAACGGACTATTGCGAATTTTGAAATGGAAAGGCAACAAAAAATTTTGAATTTACTTTTTCCCTCCGATTAAAAATCCGAAAAATATTCTCAATGAGGACGCGTCACACCCCCACCACCAAATACACCATTAGACAATTTTAAATGAAGCTTAAAATTAAATAAAAAATTTCAATGTAGCCAGACAAGTTTTGAATTCCAATCCACTGTCTTTAACTTTTATTAGACACACACACCGGTGTCACCCAGAACGTTCCGCCAAATGTGGACAATTTTTTTGCTGATTTTTTCTGGCTTTACACTTGGACATATTTCATTAAAAATCAAAATTTAAATGTAGTCAAGTAAATTGAATTTGATTCCTAAACCTTTGTCCTTGACGCTTTATAACTTTTATTTCAATTTTAGTGTCATTTGCGCGAACAATAATTCTCTGCATTCAAAAATAATAATTAAATCACTAAAACATTAGGCGAAAGAGAAGATTTATTTTCCGGAGTCTACAGAAAGTATAAATAAAATTTAATAACAAAAAAAGATGCGGAGAAAGAATTTAAAAAAGTCATAGCTTTAGGGACGGGGGTAAAAGCATTACAGCACAGTGCACGCCTTCTTCTTCTTCTTTTTCTGCTGAAGCGCGGCCTGCGTCGCTTTCTCGAACACCTCTCGAATTCCCTGCAAAACAACACAACAAATCCCTTGAATTTGAATTGCAAATTAGCGGCGGGAAATTCATTCACCTTTTTTCATTATAAAATTTTTTCCACTTTTTCTTTAAAACAATTATCAAAAAATTCTTTTCGAGAGTACCAAAATTTGGATTGAATTTCCGTTTATACTTTAGAGAAATTGCTAAAATTATTATGCATAAAACAAAAATAAATAAAATAAATCATAAATCTTAAAATTTGTGGCAAACAAACCTCTTTAGTCTTCGCAGAACATTCGAGGTAGGCGAAGGCTCCAATGTTTTCGGCAAACGCTTTGCCCTGCTCGGTCTTAACCGGCTCTTAAAACCGAAAAAGGTGGTTAGAGAAATTGAAAAAAGCGAAAACAAATAAAATATTTTTTTTTAATAATACATACAATACTTTCCAAATAAATTTTTCAAAACTTATCTGCTTATTTCGCGCTAAGTCCCTGATCGTTTGAGGATCATTCCGCAAATCCTTCTTGTTGCCCACCAGAATAATGGGCACATTAGGGCAGAAATGTCGCACCTGAAAATTTCCATTATTTTTCTATCAGGTTTGGATTCAAGCCTTTGTAAGTCGGAAATTTTTTCTCGAAACCCCCTCAATAATGGTCTTCTTTCTAATGCCCCGAAAGCGATAAAGCAAACGAAAAAACAAAAAATTAAGATCGTAAAAAATATGTAAAACACAAACGGGGTCCAAACATTTTTCTTTCTCGCAATTACTAGGTATTTGACGATTTGGTTAGTTTTATTACGCGTTTTTTACTTCAGAAAAAAAGGCTGAAAGAATGAAGAAAGCAGCCAAGATGGTATTGAAAAATTTGGAATTTTCGAATTCTGCATTTCAAATAGCCTAAGATCCCGCCTTTTGGATACATCTCTATCTTATCGGGTTCATTCACAAAAAAAAACTGAAAAGCGCGCAAAACGTTCCGAACAACCTAACATAATCTAAAATACCAAATTCATCGTATAATCACGCCAAATGTTTTTGTGGGGACAATTTTTGGGACTAAGTACACATAAACAAAGGTATAATAATAATATACACGCTAAAAAACCAGTAAATATCCAAAATTAGCGCTCCAAAAGCGTAAAACAAAGGTAAACAATACAATAAAAATGGTAAAAAAACAAATAAAAATCGAAATTTACCTCGGGCGTCCACTTTTCTGGAATATTGTCCAAAGAATCCGGCGAGTCAATCGAAAAGCACATTAAAATTACATCCGTATCAGGATAACTGAGCGGCCTTAGACGATCGTAATCCTCTTGTCCTGCCGTATCCCAAAGTGCCAATTCAACCTGAAATTCGGATTCGAAATTAATTCGAAAAAAGTGTGATACTATTGCCAAGAATTGTTGAAAACCGATGCCAGGGGAGCTGAAGTCCCGGGAAAAAGAAAGAAATTGATGGTTTTTTACTCTATAGCACCCCCGCACCCAAATTTTACTGGCTATGCCAATTTAAATAAAAATTGCAGCCTAAAATACTCGTCAGACTCAGCCCTCCTCCCCCATACACTGAGTTCGTTTGCGCATGGAGCAGAAAGCTTAATTACAAAAAAGCAATAAAAAATTACGCAAAAAATGATTTGCAAAAGATTCACAAAAATTTGATCGGTGAAATTAGAAATGTTAAATTAACAAAAAAAAGAGTTAACCACTTACTTGCTTTCCATCAACTTCAATGTCGGCGACATAATTCTCGAAAACAGTCGGCACATAGACGTCTGGGAACTGATCTTTGCTGAATACGATGAGAAGACACGTTTTACCACACGCACCGTCGCCCACAATCACCAACTTCTTTCGAATAGCAGCCATCTGAAAACAAATTCAGCTTGAATGTGAAAAGTTTTGACAGTGAAAAATTCAGCTTCAACATGAAAAAACCGCGCAAAAGTGTACAAAATAGACATCATCAAACAAAAAGTGAAATGAATTTCATTGTTTCGGGTTAAAAAAATTGTGGAATAACAAAATCCACGTTTCCATTTTAATGAAAAAAGACAACATGTTCTCTGAGAATTTGCAAATACAGTTTGATTCCATAAAAGAGCCATTAATTTATATCCGTCTGTTGGGGGATATTAATATGGTGATGACGGACAACAGGTCCCTTGCACAGTTGGGCAATTTTTGAGAAGGGGCTTGTTTTCCAAACAGACTGAAAAGTTGGATCAGTCATCAGTCAAAAAATTCGAGGAGTTGGGTGCACTACGAAAATTGCAAAAGGAATGAGCAGCTTTAGGTGGTTCGGTTATAAAATTAGTGTCGAGAATAAGAAATTTCCGCGTAGAACAAAACGTAATTTGGTAATTTGATGGATGCTTGTTCGAAATTTAATTGTCCGAAATCCACTTAACACACGATACTGTAATTTCATTGAAATTCTCTACTTCTTTTCAAGTCTCTAGAATTTTCGAACAGAAATTATCGAAGTGAGTCAGCGCTATGAATGGGTAAATTCGTATTTTTGAATTTAAGGTACTTAAATTCAAACTTTTTAACCAAACTTTTTTGGATAAATGTGTCGTCAATAATTGGGGGTGGGCCTACAATGAACGTTGTGAAAAACGGTGCTACAGCTGATTCTATGTATGTATAACTCGTTGAAACATGAATTAATATGGTTTTTATATAGATATACATAGATATGCATAGAATTGTTAAACCGGATTCAAAGCTTTAAATTTTAACAAGCTCAATTAGGAAGGAGGGGGAAAGTTTGAATAAATACAAAAATGTAATAATTTAAGCTGTTGAACTATATTTCGTCATCAATAAAAGAGTGATAAAATATCAACGTTTACTATGGGAAAATAATGAGAGTTTAGGGCGAGTGAGCGTCAGAAGCGGGCAAGTTGTAAGATGTGATTCATCAAATATCATCAACGATGCCGTTTATGCCATTGTGCGTTCCGTTTTCTACTCTGTATTGTGTATATATGTGTTTTAAGAGGGAGAAAACAACGAAATTTGAATGTCAAAGGAGTCCCAGAAATATACACTGTACAGACGTTAAAGCGAGCGAAAAGAATTGCACATAAAAATATAAAAAATATCAGTATGCAATACGATGCGGGCAATCGACATGAAGAAGAGAACGTGTGATGGTGGCAGCGATAAATTAATGGTATGAGAGACGAAAACAATCTTATTGCTCACTCACTCATACTTCACAAATGCAGCCATAAAGACGCTTTCCGTGCTGTTTTTTCCCATTTCGCAAAAGGCGAGCGGCGCCAAAATGCAATTTTTCACCCTTTATTACATTTCTATAGTGATGTGCTTTAATGGCTGGCTTTTACTCTAATAGATGAATGAGTCGATATTCGCTGCTGTGGATTATATGTAGTGGAGAGAAATGCTGTGAATCAGAGAATAACGGCAAAACAGCGAAAATCGACTAGAGAATAACGAAAGACGCAAAAGAAGTATAAAAGCAATGCTCAAATGCACTCACAAATACACATGTATGCATGTACCTTCATTTTTGTGTAACATTTTATGTATATTTAAAAATTATCTTTTCGAAATACCAATTTGCTCTGCTGAGCGACTTGTAGAAGTATTACATATGCATGTATGTGTATGTATGTATGTGTATGTATGTATATGTGTGTATGTATATATATGTACGTATGCATATGTACGTATGTATATGTATGTATGTATGCATATGTATGTATATGAATGTGTATGCATGCATATGTGTATGCAGAGACGATTGATTTAATTCCCGCATTACCTACCTATCAAAGTTAAGCGTAATTTTTGTTTTGCTACGTAAACAAGCATTAAAAATGTCCGAAATAATGGCATAATTTATGCCCTACCAAAATTCTTGTTTTTCATTCGTTTGCGTGTTTTGTGGAAAAAACATGCAATAATAACCAAATTCGTAGATTAAACGAAAATTGATATCATCATTTTGAACTGATATCATTCGCAGCTGAAGTCTCACAATGATAATAAAATTATTTTTGAGTGGATAAGTGATCAAAAGGTAAAAAAAATTTTTTCCCAAAACGACGTACCTTCGAAATAATGTAGTGTTAAAAATACTAATTTTACGGAGTGAAAATTACGGAGTAATTGACCGAATAAAGCACATATACACTTGAATTGACTACGATATACATATGTATGATATGTTATATTATTATTGCAGAGTATATTGTTTTATACAGAATGTTGAGTAGATATTTAGTACGCTGATGAAAAGTTACCTTATCATGATTAAAATTTATTATAATACGATTTATTAAAACAATGAGTCATTTTCAATGAACAATTTTCTGAGAAAACACATATGTCACAAATAAATTAACACTGAAAACTTTCAATTTTATTAAAGGTTTAGCGAATTTTATATAACCTAATTTTGAAAAAGTAAAAAACAATGATTTCATCGAACAATTTTCAATTACGTAGCCATTTCAAAAAAGAATGTAAACGTAAAATAACAATGTAATTATAATAAATATTGGTTAATAAAGCATAAAAGTTAAAAAATGGCGAAATTTGAAGCAAATCATTCGATAAAATTTTAAGAAATTCGGCAAAAATTGTCCAAAAAAAGTTTATTTGTATACCGAAAACACTTTCACGAAAAAAGAAGATAAAAGCTCTCTGCTACACAGCTAGTAAGATAAAATCACAACTAAAAGCAAAAAAAGAAACGCTGACAAACGTTTTTGTGTACATTTTGGTGAAGTTTTGAATTTCATTTTGTGTGAAAAGTTTTGTGGGAGATTTCTATATGCAATTTTCCCCTCACAAAACACACAAAAACTAACAACTGTGAATTGGGCCGAAATAAAATTCAAAAATAATTTTAAAAATGGATTACACGCCAAACTTCAAATTCTTCTCGTTCCATCATCGCTTTTGTAGGAAAAAAACAAAACAAAAACATTAAATTCGAGAAAAATAAATGCTTTTAATAAAGAAAAAAAGAGAACATGCGGCTTTTAAGAAAAATTGTACTCATTTTGCCCGACTATCTGGCTACAATCACTTCAATGAGGTGCCGCACACATGAACGTTTATTTATAATAGTCGGCTATAAAGTTATGCTACAAGTTGAAGCACGTCAGTGGTTATTGTAGGTATGTACGTCACTGACTACATACATGCATATGGGGGCTAGGAGAGGGGAGGGGGTTGGCTAGCCAGGGCAGAATAAGTACATACGCCTATTTTTAAATTTTACAGAAGAAGTTTAAATTTTACAGAAGAATAAGGAAGTTCATTGATGTGGAAATTTTTCGAATCGATAGTTTTGATCCCATCAAAAGGATCGAAAAAAATCAATTTTATCATTAGGAGAATTGGAACGCGTTCAAAAAGTGAAAACGATTGCGAATGAAGATGATTGAGAATGTGAATGAGAATGGAATACCGAGAAATGTTGGATAAAAATAATAATAAAAATAATAAGTTGACCTAATTATTATTCCAATTTGAAACCATTTCATCAATTTGGCAGAAAACAAATGAATGAGAAAAGGCATGATACATAGAAAGGCACACAGAGAAAAGAAAACAAACCAAATTGGCTGAAATCACAAAAAAAAATTGTGGACAAACAAAAGTTGGTTTGCTTTGCACAACTTGACACAAACCGAAATATTTAGTTCTAGCCCGTTTTTGGAATCTACCTTCTTCACTCGACCCACCCATCTGTATCATCCCTTATGCCACGTGCTATCCATTTCTAAAATCATAACTACAAATTTTCTTCACGTATTTGAAGTAAATGATGTACTGGATCCATTTAATATTGAATACTTGTGTGCCTGGGATGGTTACCCGACTTTTGCACGCAAGACTTTTGCGCCCCGACACTTGCGCCCCGAAATTTGCACCTCAAACAAAGACATTTGCGCCCCGAGCGAATCCGGGGCGCAAATGTCCAATCTTTCAGACTTTTGCGCCCCAGCAATTTTTTTTGTAAATTTTCAAACATTTGCACTCCGTAATAAAATTCCGAGTTTTTAAGACTTTTGAAGTGATGAAATTTATTCATGTAAAAAATTTTTTTGACGTTTTTTTAGTGAAAAATGTCTTTTGAAAATGAAATTTACAAAAAAAAATTGCTGGGGCGCGAATGTCCGGGGCGCAAATGTCGAGGCGCAAGTGTCGGGGCGCAAAAGTCTGGGGCGCAAATGTCTGCCAACGCCTGGGATCACTACCGGTATTTACATATATGAGTAAATTGCAAGTATTTATATTACAAGCCAAGAACGTTTTTGGTTAATAAAAAAAGTTCATTTTTCATAAAATAAAGTTCAGTTTATGAACTTTTTTCAATCATATAAAAAAGCTTTCTCATTTTATTCGAATCTATTAAAAATTTTGGCACCTTTCAAAAGTTTCTAAGAAATGAGAAAAATAATAAGGAAAGGAATTTGGAAAGCTCTTGGGATGACCTCAACTGAAATTTGAAAAATTGAGCTAAAAGTCAAATGATGAATTGCGAATGGAAAGGAAATATAGACAATTTATTGCTCAAAAAGCATGAAAATGCTTCTACCACCTCGCATTTTTGGCGCGCTTTTATCGAATGTATTTTTTGGTTTTTTGAGTCCCTCCCCCTCCCTTTCCCCTCCAATCCATTTCATATTGTTTCATATGTATGTACATAAATGGCTTGGGAGGTTCACGCACACCCATGTGGATGTACAAATTATGTATGCACTGCGTGCATATACTGTGTGCATATCACAAAAATGTGACAGTAGTTCATCCACAATAAATGATTAAAGATCCGATAATTTTTTTTCCGAACTCAAATTCAGCTCCCCCTCTTTTTGGCCTAACTTTTGTGATATGATATCATTTTGACTATGCTAATATCCTTTGAGAATGTAGTTTTTGACAATGAAATCTCCCCGGGCCATGCTCTAAACTCCCACCAAACTTTTGCAAATTAAAAAGCTTATTTCACTTCGCTGCCCAACAACAACAACAACAACAACAGCAACAACAACAACAACAACAACAACAACAACAACAACTACAACAACTACAACAACTACAACAACAACAACAACAACCGCCGCATCAACGAGAACAACAACTGCAGTGGCCCGAAAATGGCAAATTAAATTAGACACATTTTACACACATCAGACACGCAGATAACGGAAGGCATCGAGGAAACTCTTCTCCCAAAATGTCTTTTATTCTGGAAAAATAGCCGAAAATTGCAAAAAGTGAAGCGAAAATGTACGTAAACATACATGTATGTATATTCTACAAGCTTTTTAATGTATTTTAGTTTTTTATGTCAAGACTTTAGTGTCAGATGAAATCAAAGACGACCAGAAACAGTGAAAAGAAAAAATTAAGAAAGAGCTAAGAGAAAAAGAGAAAAAAAAGAATGCACAATTAGCAAAAACAGAAATAGTGAGGAGACAAAGAAAACGAGAGGTGGAAAGAGAGATAGATAGACGTAGAGAGATGGAGAGATGAGGAGAGGTAGAGAGAAAAGTGGAGAGATGGGGTGGAGAGAAGAGAAATACAAAGAGAAAGAGAAGAACAGAGTGATACAGAGAGGCTGAGAGAGAGAGAGAGAAAGAGAGACGTGGAGAGAGTAGAAGAGAGTAAGAGAAAGATGGAGAGAAAGAAATCTTAAACTTGAAATTAGAAGAAATTGGCGTGATATCGGATGATATGATATCAGATGACAATAAAAATTGAAACAAAAAAGTGAAAATTTTTTTGAAATAAAAAAAATTTCGGGTAAATTAATGTAACGAGAGATATTTTCAGATTTTTTTCGAAACAAAAATAAAAGGAAATTTAATTTTTTTCACGCACAATTTATTAAAAAATTCATCTCGTGCCAATTTTTCAAAGATTTCTAGGTTTTATGGTGATATACATATATGTATCTTCATTTTGAACAAAATTACGGCACTTTGGCTATCGTTAAAAATCTCTTTTGTCGACATTTTCGGTCAAAATTCAATCTTAAAAGATTTACGCCAAAAAACAGATAACCAATGGTATACGGTATTTTCAAGGGCCCGCCGACATTTGCGGACCATTGCAATTTTTGCGCTTTTCAGTTTTTTGTCATTTTATTTTATCCCCTCAGGAAATTCAAAAATTTTTATATTTTCCAGATCAGTTTTCGAGAAATTACTGTCCTCAAAAGAAGGCTTGAAGCTCAGGCTAAACCTAAGGCCAAGATTTGCCTCAGCCAATTTCCGAGAAACAAGCTCAAGTTCTCATAAAGTTCAGGATACCATCATCTTGGGCGAATGTCTCTAAGCCTCCAATTAATAACCATAAAAATAAAAAAGTGACAAAAACTGAAATGTGCAAAAATTGCAATGGTCTTCAAATGTCGGTGATTAACATTGATTCTATTGATCCTCGAAATTCGGTCCGCAGAGTGGATCCACAAATGGCGGTACATCATTTTTGAGATTTTTCAATAAACAAATAATTGAAATCTGACATATGTGGTTGGCGGCACAAATGGTAAATATCTGGGTACAGTAGATGTTGAATAATCTTTATTCGAAAAGCCAAACAAAATTTCTAAATAATGGCACATAAATAATAACAAAACAATAATCATCATTATCAATTCAAAATAAATTGTTAAAAATTTGAGCAAATGTGTTGAGAATGAGGAGAAGAATCAGAGAGCAAACACGTTATCAAAATCAAAAATATGTATGTATACGGTATTGAAATCGAAAATATGTATGTATGTATACGGTATCGAAATCAAAAAGAACATCAAAAACATTTTTTAATGAAGGGAAATTTACAGACAAAAATAATATCCGAAAAAAAATTTTATGGGTGGCAAAAGCTTTTTTCATCCAAAAAGCTGAAAACATTTTTCCTTTTTTTTTTATTTTATTCGAGGAATTGGCACATTGTTTTTGCAATTATACGGAATTATGTATTATTTCTTACTTACTACAACCTTTTTGTTGTTTGGGGTATTTATACATATGTATTTTCCTCTTTATTAAGCCAAAACCGCCTCGGGTGTTAACGTTCTTCACAACAATTACATTGAGCGCTCGAATTCGAGCGCATTTTCAAAAAATATTTTACGAAGATGGATTATGAATGGAATGAATGTATTTGACTTTTGCGCATTTTTTACAGACAAAAATCAATTCGCGAAAGCAAATTTCCAATTTAAATTTTCGTGAATTTTTTTCTCCACATTCTCGTTTTCTGAAAAAAGCCAATTCAAAAAAAGATTGTTGTTGGCTGGAAAACCAAGCGATCTAGAAATATTTCAATTTTCAAAGTTTTAATTTTTTATCGAGGATAAAACTAACAATTTCCACCATATTTTAACGAAATTTCAAAAATAAAATCGAAAGACGACCAAAAAATACGAAATTTTACATTTAAACTTATTGCTTTCGGAGGTAAATTGTCGGAAAATTTCCAAAAGGCCTTTCCGTTAGGAATTTACCAGTGTTTTCCCATTTCAGTTCAAATGAAATTCAATTCATTTGAACTTTTCAAATTCAAATCGCTAATTCAAGTTAATTTTGAAAAGTTCAAGTTCAGAACTGGCTTCATTTTGAATTTGAACTTTTTTCAAATTGATTTGAACTGGCGATTTGAACTTTTTTCAAGTTCATTTTGATGTTGCTTGTCGATTTATTTTTATTTTTTGAAAAAAGGGAAAACACTGATGTTCCTGTAGACAATCAAAAAATACAAGAAAAATACCCAAACTATTGCACATAAGCAGCGTGCTGTTGCTGTTGCTGTTGCTGCTGCTGTTGAAAGGACTTGGGAAGGCTTTGATGTTCCTGTAGCTGCTTGTAGAGCAGGTGATACGCCTGTCGCAGGTTCATCAACTCAAACGTCTGCTGTTGGTTCTGGGCGCAAAGCCGCTGGTTCTCCTGCTCCAAGAAGATTCGCCTGCGTTCGTTTTCTTCCTCTTTTTGGCGGCGCAGCTCGCGAGAACGTCTCGCCGAGTCGTTGTTCTTCTTGCGGCGGTCATAATATGCCTAAACCATTATTATTGTTCAAATAATTTACTAAAAATTGTTCGTTAAAATGCCCATGTAGTGTTGAAACAAACACACTTTCGGTTCGAACTCGAACCAGTGTTTTACCTTTTCTCAAAAAATTTAAATGAACGGACAAAATGGAAAAATTTCAAATTCAAAATGAAGCCAGTCCAACTTGAATTTTCCATTTTAAAATCGTCGAATTTGTTGATTAGGAAAATTTATCCGCTAATTCAATTAATTTTTTAACTAAAAATATATAACTTATCAAAAATAATTAAATTGGAAGCCGCTGGTTCGAATTATTATAATTTCGAAAAGTTCAACTTGAAATTTTGAACTTGAACTTTTTTCAAATTAAATTGAACTGGTGACTTGAATTTGAAAAATTCAAATGAATTTTATTTGAAAATGGGAAAACAAACTCCAAATAAGCCAATTCGAACCGATCTCGAATTCGAACTCGAACGTCCCAAAAAATTGCCAAAGTCCAACTTTTTGGAACTCGAACATCACTTTTACACGAACATACCATACACAACACGAACATACCATACACAAGTTTGTAATTTCAAGTTTATTTTTCCGAAAATTTTTTCTTATAGATTTGCATTGTCTTTAGATTTGCACATGCATTGCCCTAATATCGGCTTTTTCGTTTCTCAAAAAACATTTTTCGCTGAGTAACGGTACTTTAAAAATTTAATTCTCAAAAAAATGAAAAATACCAAAACTTCTGGAAAAGTGAAGAATTCGGCTTAAATTTTATAAAAAAAATTATGGCTTTAGAAAAATTCGAAAATACGTCAACTTCTGATTCTTTTGGAACGCGAGCAAACTTCGAACTCAAGCTAAAGTTCGCTTTCGAACCAAACTCAAACATTTCCAAAATTTTCAAATTCGACCAAAAAACACCTGAAACTGTTCGATTTCGAGAACTCGAACCGGATTGTTCGTTTCAATACTAAGATCCAGTACTGTAACTTGCATTCGAAATGCATCCGGTGCATCCGACACATTCAAAAAAAAGTCTCCGCCAATTTTTCAAAACTTTAGATTCATTTTGGATGCAAAAGGATTTAAAAAGTTCATTTTGGATGCAAAAAAAGGATACAAAAAGCCGGATACACATGTATCAAATTGATGTATGTTTTTGAATTAGGTTTTGTTTTTTGGTTCAAGTTACAGTACTGCTAATATCCAACAGAATGTATCACAATGTAGAAAATATTTAGTGTTATTCAATACGTTAAAACATAATATTTACACTTTTTTGGACTTGAAAAATTTTGCAAAAGTCAATTTAGAAAGTCTGTCTGCTTTCTTAATGAGAGGGACCCCAATCTACCACTTCCACTCAAGACAAACCGGTGTTTTCGCTTCGGTGGGCACGGGTCTCGACTTCTTCTTCATCGGGCCAACACTCGACGGACTACTGTTGCTGCTGGAGCTGTGGTTGTGCATACTGTAGGGGGTTGCAGTAAAATTTAAGCCCGCGGGAATATTTGTTTGGAATTGATGCAAGTTTGTCATACTTTGCATGAAATTGGCCAGTTGATTTTGTTGATTCTTCACCTATAAAACAGAAATTTACAACAAATTATTTTTTTTAAATATATGCAATTTAAATAAATTATGTATTTTTTAATTAAAAAAATGTAAAAATGTCTACATCTGACACGTCGTTTTCAGCGCCTTTGAACGCGCCCGTCGCACAATACGCCGCGCTGGAAGCGGCGCCGAAAAAGGGTGCAGTTGCGGCGGCAAAGGGCGCGTCGCCAAAGGCGGCAGCTGCCGCGACGGCCGCCGCGTTGTGCGCGGAATAACCGCCCACGCCGCACGAATCTAACGGCGGCCACGACGAATGCATTCCGAATGCCGCGCTAAATATGTATGTAATTATGGTATTCAACATACTATACATACATATTTACTGTACTCCATGTAAGTGTTCCTTTTCATAAGTTGGATAAAAAACTTTTTTTCTTACTTTAATAAAATATAGTAAATTATATTATACAATTAAGCAAAAAGTTCTTGTTAATTGAAATTGGATTTCTTTACCGGAACAGTCAATGAAAATTGAACGTAAAATTTTAAAGTGAAATTTTTTGAAAACTTGATCTTGCTTATTTTTTAAGAAGTTTTACACAATAAAAATAAAGTATGCTTAGAGCTCCATGTAGAACAATCCCAAATGTGTGGTTTTTACATACAATCGATTCTTACAGCGAAACAACGGACCGATAAAATTTCAAGCAAATCAGGAAATGTCAAATTTGAATTTTATCATATAGATNTATATATATATATATATATATATATATATATATATATATATATATATATATATATATATATATATATATGTACAGTGTTTCCATTTTACTGGAAAAATAATGAAAAGTGCTTTGTCACAATGCGAATTAACACAAATTCAATTAAAAATGATTACTTTGCAATTTGAATTCAATTTGAACCAATTCCAATCAAACGTTTCATTGGACAAAGCAAATGAAAGTGATTACTGTAGATTGTTTGCCGCTAAATTCCTAAACGATAAAATACTGTATTTAACATACTCACTACTGTATACTGTAGGTACTAACCAAATTATATATAAACTAATTTGTTTCTCGAAAAAGCTAATAAATAAATGTTTTGGAGCTTGTGCCCTTGTGCCAAGTGCATTTTTTGAATTTCTTAGGAATTTTGCTGTGATTCCTCAAAAGCGAATTGTCGCCGAAGTTGGATTAAAAGTTGAAAGGGCCATGAAAAAGTTGGGGATAAATAAAAATCATTTAATTGTTGGAAAGTGTGAAGGACTTAGAAGGAAAGTGTAAGTTAAAATTAATTAAAAACGGAAATTAAACAAAAATGTTTTGCCTTTGGGCAAAAACTTTTGCCATCAAAAATAAAGTTTAACAAAAAAACAAAACGAAAAAATCCACCGGTAAAATCTTAGAAATGTTTCCTTTCTCAACTTTTCTTTTTCTTCCTCTTTCTTTCTTTCTTTCTTTCTTTCTTTCTTTCTTTCTTTCTTTCTTTCTTTCTTTCTTTCTTTCTT
>SAUE01000148.1:84384-101056 GCA_009724625.1 Deladenus siricidicola | reverse complement strand
AACCATTTTTTTGTATGTACGTTCACTTTTAAAAACGCCAAAAAAAGGACTTTTTCAAAAAAATTTCCGATTTACTTTCAAAAATCTAATTTGCCAAAAACCTAAAAAAATGTACGCCACTGCCCATGATTGTGTGTGATGATGTTATTTATGAACGCGGAGCTTAAAATATAAAAATTAAAAAATCATAAAACTCAATGTTAATTAACCAAAAACATGACAAAACGATCAATCGGCCAAAAGGTCTTCTTCTCCAGCCAGCTAGTCAAAAAAGAAGAACATTATTGCTGACGGCCGCCGCCTCAAATCGAAAAGCGTATCGAATTACAGACATTTTCGCCATCCCCTTTCCACAACAAAAATTCCAACAAGTATTTTTACGTAATTTTACGCTTGTTCAAAATCCACAAGCAAACAAAAAAGTTTCTTTTCTGTATGTTTGATTTGAATAATTTGCGAGAGTAAAAAGAGGAGAAACAAGAATAAAATGTTTATTTCAAAAAAGATAGAGTTTTATTACATATACACGAGAAAACGCGCGCGCGATAATCAGTGCCGGGGCTCTAGACTTGACTCCAGACGACTACATATTAGGCAAAAAAAGTATTTTTAGTTCGACAGACGATAAAAAAATAGGCTCAAAGTATTCCTCTACCTATATAACAAACGAGTCAATCGTTGTTACTCGTTGACATATAAAAATTCGGAGCCATTTTCTTCTTCAAATACCCCAGTCCCGAAATCATTCATTCATTGCTGACAGCCAGTGTCAGTGAAAACTGACTAGAAAGTCGGACGGGAGTCAGGTCAAGTCGGATAGGCACTGATCTCCGAGCACCTTAATAATCCAAAAAAAGGTAAAAACAGTCTGTCTGTACTTCAAAAATAACGAAAAATTTCAATAAAATAGATTTATGTATTAAACCCGACACTTTTACGAATTCGACGAGTCATTCTCCAGCAAAAAAAATCATAAAAATTGAACGAAAATCAAAGAATTTTGCTGAATGTGGCTAGCGGTAAGCGCCAAGAAGATGTGCAAAAAAAATTCACATCGATTCCACCATAAAATCTAAAAGTTTCCATGTTGGTTTTTAATCCTTATAAATTTAAAATTTCTGGACCAATAACATTTATATACTCCCCCCCCCAAGTAGAAAGGCCTGCATTAGGAATTTGATGGGTGAGGAGGGGATATATGTAGAGTAGTGATGAAGGTGAGACCACACATATCAGCCACATTATATATATATATCATCATCATCGATCGATAAATAGGAAAAACGGAATTATTACAGATTATATATAAACAGAGCGAGTACATGTATAGTAAGCTAAGGAATGAAAAAAAAATTCCAGCAATTCATTAATTAATAAAGTCAAATTTATTGAAACAGAGAGAAAAGACATTCTACAATAAGTGAAGAGAGAATCGTCCTTTTTTGAAGAAAATTTCTTCGCCTTTTTCTTTCCAAAAAGCATTCCCCTCCCCCTCACGCACCCCTCACGTCACCCTCACCTCATCATCAAAGCGGTGCTAATTGTTGTTGAGCAATGATTTTCTTTTGTGCTAAATGTTTTTTATAAGTTTTTCGGCCCAGACAACTCAAAAATCAGAGTAAAAGCGAAGAAATTTTCGGCAAACAAAACGAAATGTAAAAAATCGGCGAAGAAATTTTGTTCAAAAAAGTTTTTTCCTTGTCATTTTGCTTTTGTCAACAATCTTTGGGCACAATTCGTGCCAAAAGAAAACGGTCAAAATGACAAAAAAATTAGATAAAAACGACGAACACGGAAAAATATAACCTCGAATACAAATTTTTGTTATTTACTTCATTCTATTATTATATTATTATTTCGTAATTTTCCGCCGCAACACGCAAAAATAACTTTTTTCTTCTTCTTCGAATAATAGAAAAAATATAGCAAAAAAATGAACATACAAAAAGAATGAACATATATTTAAGTGAAAATCACAAGATTCCATCAAAATAATTGCAGCAATATTTATTAGGCCTTTATTCGCCGCCCAGATCGATCGGTGGGGAAGTCGGTGAGCTTACATTAGTTAGTGAAGCCACACGAGCAATTCGACTGTCAAAAATCACAAAAAAATAAGAGAAAAAAGGATACGCCCAGTGGCGTATTTATTAGTGGACGGAAGAGAAGAGGGATGAGTGAGAGAGGGGGGAAGGGTGGGGCCTTTTGGGGTTAGCGAGTGAGGCATATCTCTTTCCGAAAACTTTTTGAGATTTTTTTGTAATTCTTAAATAAAATAATTTTAAAAAAAATTAAATAAACCAAAGTAAAAAATTGTCAAAAAATGTGTTGTTGAGTTTGAAAAAATTAAGTAATCTTTGCTTCCAATTTCTGAAATTCCAAACCAAAATTAAGTAGATACGCCACTGAGCATACATACACTTTTCTTTTCAGAGCAAACCAAAAAAATCTATTAAAAAAAGAAAAATCGAAATTTCTATAATAATTTCGCGCTTGAACCACATATATCGGCTATATCGTATGTAAAAGAAATCTCACCCACATCAAGTAAGTAGTCAGAAAATCGAGAAGAAACCATGATTTATCGCATCAAAAACAGATAAAAATTTCAATAAATTCAATAGAAATTTTATACACTAGCGATTTTGACACATTTTTTGCGATAGAATTAGAACACCTGAATTTCAACGATACTCACCGCCGCCGCTATCATCTTATCTTATTATTTTCCTCGCGGGATACAGCGCCCGTCGTCCCTAGCACGTCGGCGAAGACTCTGGAATAACTTCGTCGACTAGCGGCTGCTTCTTCAACGTCGAGCCACTTCCGCCCGCGTGCTGTAGCTGGTACTGCTGTGGAGATCCTGTCGCAGCTGTGGTCGCCGACGCGGCCGTCAGCGAGCTGAATGAGGAACGACACGATTCGAGACTCTGCACCGAACCGCGAAAGCCCACCGAATCGAGTACCTCGTAGTAATACATCACCTTACATTTGTGACTGCCGCCGCCTGCACAAAAAAATAAAAAAAGTACATATATTCATAGACCATTTCCATTCTTCTTCCATGTAGTTTCATACGCTTTATTTGAAATAATGATAAAGAATTACCGCCGCCGCTGGTGGACGCCGCGTCCGCGCTGCTTTCCTTGTGAGCCGACGTCTGTTGCTGCTGTGAATGTTGACCAATCGACTGGTGATGCGACAGCGAATGTGGCATCTGCAGCGGGTGCGCCGCAGAGCTGCTGCTGGTGCCGTGCTGAGACTGAGCGTGATGAATGGTGGCGGCCGCGCTGTGCTCGGGCGTTCGCCACTGCAGAATGTAAGTGCCTGGCTGTGCGCAGTAGTGAGAGCCCTGCATCGAGTCGCCCTCGCAGAACGCCACCGCGTGCTCGACGATGCGCAAGTCGTGGCCGAGCTGAAGCTCCGGATCGGCCGCAATTACGAAATTCGTCGCCGTCGACGAGCCAAGCAACGAGCTGGCGCCAATCGCCGCCGTCACAAACTCCACCGGATTCAGCGGCGAGGGCGACGACGCGTGCGCGGTCGCCTTCATTATTGCCTACAAAATGTGAAGCAGCTGACTTGATCGAAAAAGCACTCAAATACGTAGCTGCTAATTAAGCTAGACAAATTCTAAAAAATTGGGGAAGCGGTACTAAAACCCTTTTTAACAATACAACGTATAAATATTTTAATACTAATAAAAAACCTTAGTGCTGTGATAAACGATAAACTCGCACTCGCCCTTGATAATGTCGAAATCCCACGTAAGCACACAGCCAGCCGTCGACACGTGCACGTAAACCTCTGCAGAAAAAAGAAAAATAATTAAAGACCCGGACAAAAAAGCACCAAAAGTATTTAACAACGAATTCATTAAAAATATATAAAAGCAATAATTTATTTACCATGCGGATTGGCGCGCTGGACGAGAGCCGAAGTGTAGGTGGAGGTGAGGATGTGCTCCTCGGACTCACGCAACAAAACGTCAAAGTCGACCGGCTGATATTCGCTCTTCGGCACGTGCCAGCCGCCCTCGGGACGAGTCACCTTCACAAAAATTAGGGTAAATTATTCCCCTTTTTGGACAAAACATCTAGAGAGAAAGAAAAGAGAGAGGAAAGCTCATTTGTTTCAAAAAAGGCAACGACAAAAATACAAGTACAAAATAATCAAAAAATTCAAAAGATTTTCTGACCAAAACCGCCCATAGAAATGGGTAAAAATTGAATGGAGAAAGGCAATTAGAAGAGAGAAAAACTCACCTCAAACGGGCACGGTCCGCCGAGAAAGTCGGGCAAGTAGGCTTTGTCGATGTACTTGGCGAGTTCGGTGAGCACGGCCTCGTTGCTGTTAATCATGAACTTCTTGCGCGTGTTCTCGTTGATGAAAGGCGAGACGAGCGTCCACAGCACGGGAAAGACGCGCGGCGCGCGCGCAATCAACATCAACCCCATCGTCTCCGGATAGTGCGCCTGGTAAAAAATACACACGTAAAAATGTAAAAATTGATTTTTTTAAGTTAAAGATAAAAAACTTTTCCAAAAAATTGATTTGGTAAAATGGAAGTTCCAAAAATCATCCATAAAAATAATTTAACAATTTTTACATAAAAATATAGAAAAAAAATGCTAGAAAATTCGGGAAAAAATCATTCGATAAATAGCAGTTCCAAAAATCAAATTCAAAAAAGGAACTCTCACCTCAACAGTCTCGATAATCCGCAACAGGGATTGAACGCCGGGACGCCAGCAATGGCGAAAACTCAGTCCCTCCAAGTCTACCAACAACGTCCACGTGCTAGAGAAACTCACCCAAAATTTAATTTTAATGCAAAGCAAACAATTGCTTTGCATTAAAATTAACATCCTTCCAAAAAAGAGTCACGTACTCAATATGCCAGTGTTCAAAACCATGTCACTGAAGAGTTTCACAATTATTTAATTTTTCCAATTGCATTTGGGACTTAAAAACAAAATTCCGATAAATATCGAAATTTTCAAAGCAGATTTTTCACATAAAAGACAATTCCAAAAAATTATCAAAAAAAAAGAAAAAATTAAATTTATTTCCAAAGAAAGAAGAATAATACCTGATCGGCTTTCCCAGACGCTTTGTGGCGTCGGCGGCCTTCAGCAATCCCTCCTCACAGATCGAGAGCGTGAACTTGACGACCGCCTCGAGGCCCACCGCTCGCAAAATTCCCTTCACGTCCATTTGGCCGAGTTGGAGGACGAAGAGCGGGCGGCCCTAAAAATGCATTAATTTGTTTTCCTTATAGAAATTATTACAAATTCAAAAAATTAACTGCGAAAAATTTATTTTGAGCAGCAAAATGGTCTAAGCTTTACTAAAACACAAAAGAATATTTTTGTGAGCTTGAAAAATCTCGCAAAAAAATTAAAAATCAAAAAATGTAACAAAAATTAAAAAATCTCCAACAAAAAAACCAATTAAATGTAATATAAAGCAATTCAATCAGAATTTTTTGACAAATCGCTCTAAACACACGAAAACACGCACCTCCAAATCGCTGTGGTGCCAGCGGCCGGGAAAGTACTTCAGCAGCGACGCCGGCGGCACGAAGTCGTTGAGGATCTTGTCGACGTTGTGCTGTTTGCGCCAGAGAAGGCTGGCGATAAGCATGTCGCGCGCCTTGTGCACGTCAAAGTCGCGAGCGCGCAAGAAGCGCAAAAGGTGCGCGTCGTTGGGCATTTTGCCCTTGTGCGCCGCGCGCAAACCGTACTTCAGCTCGCACAGCCGACTCTCCTCCAGCGGCGTCAGCGGGCCCAGGAAGCGGTGAATGTACTCCGTTTCGAGCTTGTCATCCGCTAAAGAAAAAAATTCCAATAACAAAAAATTTCAATAAAAAATGTGCTGTGATTCATCAAAATTTTTTCGAAAAACAACTTTTGAAAGAAAAAACAATTACTAAAATGAATGTGTGGGAAATTATAATTTCCGGGCTTAAATTTCTAAGGAGCGACCTACTACTTCAATTTTTTTGTTGTTGCGAAAAAGTCCACGCAAAATTTTTTATTATTACAAAAATGAAAGGAAAGAAAGAACATTTGGAATAAAAATCTGTATATTGCACTTTTTCAACAACAAAAGAAAAAATTTATGAGAGGTGGATCGCTCTAGTTATTTGTGGGAAGCGGTACGCTTCCTTCCGTCGCACTTACGGTCCTCGAAGCTGGCGCTCAGCGGCGGCGGCGCGTTGCTGGCGTGCGCAACGCTCATGGCGCGCGTCACGTGATGCGCGCCGGCGATGGGCGGCGACTGGTGCGTGGAGCTGGAGCGGCGCGGCTGGTTGCCCTCGTGATGCGACGCTGCGGCGGACGCGCCGGCCGCAGCGCCCTCGAGCGTGGGCGTCTGCGAGTTGGAGTCAGGCAGAGCGAAATCCTCGCCCGCTTTGCTTCTCTTCGCCACTAAGAGCAAGTCAATTTTCAAAAAATACAAATATTAGCTGAACACCATCCTCAACAAGCACCATTGACTATATGAAAAAAATTGCGTATTTTACATTAAATTAAAAATCCATAAAAATCCCTTTACCTCAAATTTATTTATAAATCCAAAAAATGTAGATTTAAAAATTTTAACATCTGATTCACTTAAAAAACCCCCATTCCCAAACACGTTCAGAGACGCTGAGAACAAATACAAAACAATGCCAACCGTTGGGCGCCGCCATCTCGGTGAGGTCGTCGTCGCTTTTTTCGCTGCTCTTGGAGACGTCGATCGCCGAGTCGACCAGCGAGCGGCCCTCGGCCGCCGCGCCGTTCGTCGTGCTCGGCTCGGCGCCACCGTCCACCGCGGTTGTATTCTGTTTCCCCTCCTCCCCCGTCACCTCGCCCGAGTCGACGAAACGCGGCACGTCGGTGACGCCGCCCTTGATCAGCTCGTCAATGAAGAACTCGAGAACCTGAAAATTAATAAAAATAATAATCACAAAGCACACTCTTGCATTCAAGCACACATTTCATTTCAAATATAACTGAATTGAGGAACTTTCAATGAAAAAAGGACCTCTTTGCCCTTGGCGAGATTGGCGGCGTACTGCTTGACGGCCAACTTCTCCACGGAGGCCTCGAAGCCGAAGAAGGACTTGACGTCGAGGCTGGCGCTCTGCTCGAAGCACGTCCAGCACTCATTGTCCGGATGCACGTAGTAAAAGCAGTTCTCGTTGACGATCACGCGGCTGGAGAAGGAGATGTTGGACGCCTCGATGAGCAGCGTTCGCTTCCGACGGTCCAGCGAGTTCTTCTGGTTGAAGTAGATGAAGTCGACGCCGGCGATCTGAAAACAGCTTCCTTACCAATTCAAAAATGCTTGTTATGATATATTAGAAAATCAAAAAACATAATCAGAACTTTTTATGGTAATTTTTCAACTAAAAATTTGCTCAATTTCATCAAAGTTTGCCTGCACATTTATCATAAAAAAATATATTCAAAACAAGATGCTCTGCGCTCAAGACTTCAAATTTCCCTGTACGCGGTTAAAAAATAATAATATATCCGACTATATCGACAATTGGATGTATAAAAAACCTCACAGGGCCATTGTTATAGTGATACCAGATTTTTTTGAGCTTCGAAAAATTTTAGTAAGAGTAATAAACACGAAATAAGACGAAAAACAGTAAAAATTACCTTTTTCACTAGATACGGGGCCTCAACGTTCAGCTGACATTTTCGCTCGACGACCTCTTCGGCGCCGTCCGGCGAGCGATATTCCGACAAAATCTCCGAGCCCACGAAAATCGGAATTTGTGGACATGTGGGAAATCTAATATTGCAAAATTTTCATATTGAAGCTTATCAAATACCTCAATAAATGCTAAAAATTCCCAAAAAAAAAGTTAACCTCTTCTCGTAGGCCGCCATAACCAACTCGAACGGATACTTGTAAATGCGCACAGGACTCTGATATGTTTGCACCATTTCTCAAACCGTTCTTCTAGAAAAATATTATTATTAAGATATCTTTAAATAGAATGCTTAAAATAGGTAAAACGTCTCACACAAAATTCACCAACAAAACTTTCCAAAACTTGGCGAACGGGTAGAAAATTGCAAAAAATGAAGAAGAAGAAACGTTCGCATTTCGTTTAATTTAGACCTCACATTTTTAACCAAAAATAAATAACTAAAGGAAAGACGCAGCCGTCAAGAAAACGGAAATACGCGCATAAAAGTTAAAAAAGACAATGCGAGTGTAAATGAATTACTGGCAATGAGGCCAGCGGGCGGGAAGAGACAAAAGGAGCTACAAATTTTCCTCTACAAATATTTTTTTCGTCAAAACGCCGCTTTTCTCTTTTTTGCTACAAATATTACTTCATCATGTCCACCTTTCTCTTTCTGTCTTTCTTTTTTGCAGATTTTCTTTTCGCCGGTAAATTTTTGCGACGAAAACATTTCTTTCAACTACTCGGTTTGCCATGGGTGCCGTTGTTCTTGGTCGTCGTCGACGTATGACGACGACAAGTACAAAAAATCCCCCCAACCTTTTACCGCAACAAGAAAATCGGAAAGAGGAGAAAGAAGGAGAAAAAGCAGCGAGAAAGAACGCTTCTTCGAAGAAAATCTCGACGAAAAAAGCAAAAAAATGCCAAACGGCAAAAAGTGCACAATGCCAACAACAAAAATTCAAATACAAAACGCGGCTTTTCGAATCGTAATTGCACAAAAAAGCTCTAGAAAGTTATTTTTTCTAACGAAAGATTTTTCGTGTTTTTTCTTCGCTGTTTTTGTGTGCCATTTCCACACACATTGTTTCCACGTTTTTGGAAAAATATTTTCATTCCCTGCAGTTTTCAGCCAATTTCACGTCCGAATTTTATGTCGAATAATCTTTCTTTTGGTCAGCATCATTTTCTGATTGGTTTTTTCGCACTTTTCGAAAATGTTTTTCGTGTGAAAATGTGGGGGTTTGTTGATGGAATTTCGTGTATTTCAAGGGCACATTGGCTTTTTTCGACCTATCTTTGTGTTTAAAGAAGGCTAAAAGGTTTTCTGATGAGAGAATTTTATTGGTCTTTGGATTAAATTAAACTTTTCTCCGATATTTTTCATATTTTCTGTTCACCCAGAAAATTCCAACGTGAGTGTTTGGCGAAAAGTGCAGTTATATATTCATATTTGTGAAGGAATTTCCCCAGAATTTCTCATCAAAAAATTTGTTTTTCCCGCAGCAATCTGAAACTCGTAAAGAAGAATGACAGCATCCAAGGAGGATTCCACGTCGCTGAAACTTGAGATGGACGACTCGCTGCGCTTCCGGTCGCGCGCCAGCAGCGACAGCGCGCGGAGTGACAAGTTCGCGGCGCCGATGTCCAACGATCCGGAGCGCTGCGGGACGCCCGCCGAGTTCGACGACGATCGCATGTCGGTGGCGTCGAGTACGGCGGCAAAGTGCTCACTGCGCAACAACGCCGCCTCGTCCTCCTCCTCACAGAAGTTCGAGGGCTTCGAGAAGGAGTGCTCCTACGAGAGTAGTCCTTCATCGCATTCGGGTAAATGCTTTGCGCGATATTTACACGATTTATAATGGGCCAGTTTGTCGCCTTTGGCCACATTTTTTCAAGTCAATAATTTAAAGAATCGTCTTTATAAGCTATGGAAACACTTTCCGAGTTACGTAATCTTTTTCCGCAAAAAATAAACGAAAGAAGCTTTGCAGAAAACAAATTGGACCTGGCGATGGTGCCGGTGATTTCGGACCAATTGCTCTACGATATCGTCAACAAGGAGCGAACCATTGAGCAAATAGACGTCTATCTCTTCGTGAAGAAGTCTCTCGACCTTCTCAGCGCCAAAAATTCAGCCGAGGTTTCTTTCAGCTGTTTTCTTTTGCTTTTTTGAAAGTGAGTGTTTGGATTTTGGTCCTCCATTCACTCTTTTCCAACAATATCTTTGATTTCTTAAAAACTTTTTTGTAATTTTTTTTGTCAAAAATGTTTTAATTTTTTTTAACTGAATAACATATAGTTTTTGTTCTTATCTTCTCGGAGTTATTTTAAACTTTTTTTTCGAAATGCGAGTTTTGTTTTTGAATGATTTTGCGTTATGAAAGGCCCCCACGTGCCATTCAAAAAAAAATATGGTTGGGAATTTCGGGGGAGTGCGGCCAACCGCTTATCCAGCGTCGCTACACCAGTTCTTTATGTAGCGGTTTTCTATGTACTCTATATAGACTTGAATATTTGCTGCATTCAAGTGGAAGTAATCGATTTTCAGACAAAGTTGGAGCAGCTGAAGCATCGGAACGCGGAGCTGGAGCTGGAGAACCGCAGCATCCGCGAGTCGAAGGTGAAGATGCAGGTGCGCGTAGAGCAGGAGGAGGAGTACATCTCCAACATGCTTCTCAAGCGCATCCAAAAACTTAAAACTGACAAAGTGAAGATTTCTTGAATTTTTTTGTTTTTTTGCTGTATTTGGAGAAATGATTCAAAATTATGTTTTTACTTCAAAAAATCGACGGAGAGTTTATTTAGTTTCTGCCTTACATTCTTGAGTCGTGAAGGTACAAGTATTAGCTCAATCTTCGGCGGGGGACCTCGGGTTTTTGGGGTTGGGTAGCGGTGTCATCTACGATACCAATTATCACCCACCACAAAAAGAATCGCAATTGAACGCTTTTGCTATTATTTAAGGAACTGCTGGCGCTGAAGTACGAGCAGGAGGAGGAGTTCCTCACCAACGACCTCATGCGCAAGCTCATGCAGCTGGAGGGGGAGCGCGACGAGCTGGCGACGCGACTCAGCAAGGACCAGAGCTGGGTAGTCAATAATTTGCTGATGAAGATCCGTAAGCTCGAGGCCGAAATCCAAAACAACCACAAGGCATGCTTTTTTAACTTTCCTTTTTTTGTTAATTGTAAAAAGATTGGATTGTTTTTTGGATTAATTTACTTGGGGGAATGGGTTAGCAGAGGGGTATTTTACTGTACAATAATATGTATAAGCTTACGAAATTTTTTAATTTTTTTTTAGAAATTTTTTAAGGCGGAGAACATTTACTAAAAAAATTTCTTGTGAGTCGTTTTTTTAATCCGTTTTTTCTTGGAAATAACTATTTTTTTAGAATATATGTAGATGAGGTATGGGACCAACTCTTGTCTATAAATTTAATTGCTTAATAATTTTTTAGTCTTTGGAGCAATTGCGCCGTGACAAAGTCGACCTGGAGAATTCGTTGGAGCACGAGCAGGAGGCGCTTTTCAACAAAATTGGTAGGGGTTTTTTTGTTGGTAATTTTTAACTAAACGGCTGGAAAAATTGTCGAAAATTTTTTGAAATTTTACCGACAATTCGAAATTTTACTGAAGTTTTTTGAATAAATTTTTTTAGGAAAACGTATGGATCAACTGGAGGCGGAGAAGCGCCGCCTCCAAACCCGTCTCGACGAAGTGGACGGCGGCGGTGGGAACGGCGCGGCGACGGTGGCCGCGGGTGGTGGCGCCGCGTCGCCATCCACCTCTTCCGTGAACAGCAGCATGATCGTCGAGGCGCCGTCCTCCTCTTCGCTCTCGTCGTCGGCCGCGTCGTTGCGACTGTTGAGTCGCGCTAACAGCGGCAGTACGTCCGGCTACGGTAGCGCCGCGTCGAGCAACCTCGTCGGCGGCGGCGTTAGTGGTGTTGGCGCCGCGGGAGCGATGGACGCTTCAACGAACGTGGCAGCGCCAGCGTCCCATCATTGTCACAATAACGCTGGAATGACGACGATTCCGCCGCTGGGTCGAGGACTGGGCATGAAGGGCACAAGGACGACCTCCTTGTCCTCGGAAATGATTACGCCGGCCTCTTCTTTGGAGTAGGTTTTTTTAAAAGAAAACTTTTCCGAACTTGTCTTTGTTCTTCTTTAAGCGCTCTATCGACTTTCGATAAACCGTACACACTGGTTTGGTGAATATTATAAGCAAATCTTGTTTTCAGCACGAGTATGACGAGCTCGATCGGCGGGGGCAGCCTAATGTCGGGCGCGACCAGCGGAATCGGCGGAAGTGTGGCGAGCTGCGTGGGCGGCGCCGGCGGTGTCGAATTCGCTAGTGGCGGCAGCGGCGCGCCACCGCCTCAGGGCTCCGGCGACACCAACACGTGCACGACCGCGCCGCACACTGCCAACAGCAATGACGACAACGGCGCTAGCGGCAATAACGAGTGAAGTGTTTGGAGGTGGTGGTGATGATGTTGGATGGGGGAAGGAAGCGTTTGGCGGCACCGGGGGGAAGAGGCTAAAAATATGCCAATTAATCCTGTGGAATTTACGCTGAGGGATTAGGGTTTGTATAGAAAATGTTTTTTACTTGCAATTTTCGGTTATTTGATCTTGCAGAAAATAGAAGAAATTTTTATTCTGAGAAAAACTTTTTGCTCGTGTGTGTAGACGGCGGCCCACGAGGGGTGGGCCGCAAATAAATTTTATTTGCGAAAACTACAAATCGCAAATAAATTTTTATTTTTGCAAATCGCAAATTTTTGCCCAAAAAAGCCGCAAAAACCGCAAATCGCAAATTTCACCACCCCTGGTGTAGACCCATCATATCTGTTTGGAATACTTTTGTGAGAAAAACTTTTATAATTAGTCCTCCTATGTTTATTTTGTCCACAAAAATGACCTTTTCTCCATCTGGGACTGCGGATTGAGGGGATTTCACTAAATATTCTGTGACTCGACGACGATTATAGTTATTACAGTTATTTGATTTTCGTTGAATTGATGGAGCGTTGACTTATTGTTATTATTATTATTAGTATTTCCCGATGTAATGTTTGAGCGAAACAAGAGAAAAAACAATTTATTAATTCGACGACCACCACAACACATTGAGAAAAATATGGGATTCTTGTGGGGGGAGGGGGGGGGACACGCAGCCTCTAACGCTCCCCCCCCCCACTCTCTCCTTTTACTTTGTGAAAGGGGGAAGTTTTTCCACACACAAATTGTTTTGTTTCGTTCGATTTTTTGGCGCTCCATAGGTCCATCGGCACAAGCCTAAGCCGTGTGGCCGTCTTTCTTTCTTTCGTTGCGAATCGTCCCACAACCCCCAGCCCAATTACATACAGACATATGTGTATATGTGCCAGGATGGTTGGGCGAAAGAAGTGAAAATAGTTTTTTTTGGAATTGCGAGGCTCAAAATGGCCGGATATGGTGTACGTGCATGGTTGGTGTGGAAGATCCGCTTTTCTCTATCATTTTTCTTTGAACATTGTTTCTCTTTAATTGATCGACGTCTTGAAGGGACTATTTTGTTCGGGTTTACTTCTTTCTTCTTTTTTGGGATGTTTGTTGTCGTTTTGGGAGCAAATATAACATCAGTTTACATAGCATCGAAATTCAAATTCGGTTTTCTCGCCACATTTTGGATGTAATCAACAAAAAGTTGAAAAAAGAATAACGAAAATTTGTGCCTATTTTAATCGGCGGCCCAATTCGCGGCGAATTACTTCTCGCAATGAGGAGGGGTGGGTTACGGTTTGTTCTGTCTTTTAGGCGATCTTCGTTGGCCGACCCCCATCTCCCCCACCCCACCCCATCATTCGTCCATCCATCCATTTTTGTTCGTTCGTTCGTGTTTTCGTTGTGTTTGAAAAGAAAGAAAAGGACAATATTATATTTCCACCTTTCTCGACAAATTTTTTGTATTTTTTTATTGCGCGAAGCAGAAATTTTGAATAAAGTTTTACCAAAGCAATGTTGAATTGACAAAACAAAAAATTTTATCGAACTCACTCTTCTGGAGAGGGTGGGACTCATTTGGCGTACAAAAAATTAGTGGCCGGCTTTCGAAATTTTGTTCACTCCCGGTATTTGCAGCAGCCTGGATCGATTCATAAATATCATGATATATGCTAAATAAATTAATATGCACCCGGATCAGGGCTGTGCGTAATCATGAAAAGTTATTTTCGTAACCAGATTTAATTTTCGTAATTACGAGGCTAAAAACCTCATAATTTCGTAGTCCGTAATTACGCACAGCTCTGACCCGGATCCATACGGCCGTAGCCGGGAAAAATAAATAGAGATTCTTTATTTCCAAAGATCAAGTCCTCTCACTTCTTCTGGTACACTCAAAAATGTTGTTTTCCAATTTATATATGTATTTGTGTCTAAAAATACATCAAAGTCGAAAATATAATAATTTAATTCGATAAAAATTTCCTTTTGCGGGAGAAATGACAGATCGAAAAACTAATTTTATTATTACCATCATCACATCATTTACGCATTATTATTATTTTTGATATTATTTTCGAAAATTAATCAAAATGCAATAATATTAAACCACCAAACTGTGGAAGTTAACCGACCGGGAAGGCAGCCGGCTAGCCAACTGTGTGTGCATAGCCGTGAGTGGGAGGAGGCGGCAGCGGTCTTTTCGCAGTAATATTTTCGAAACATTTTGACATTTGACACACAAACAAACTTTTCCCTCCCCGCCCAGTCCAATAGTAAAGAACTTACTTTTGGGGGAAAGGGCTGGGGATATTATTTTCTGCTTGTAGAGCGTGTGTGTATCACAGGGGCTGGGGCTAGTTGGGGAAGGGACTGGGTTAGTGGATAATAAAAGTGAAATTTCATTTTAATTAAATAAATTCAGCTACGCGCTCACGGGCAAGCTTCTCTGATTCCGACANCACTACCCCCCCCCTCCGAATGTAAAATTCTTGTAAAAAAGAAAGAAGAAAATTTTGTTGGTGATTTTTTACCCTTTCTCCATTTATATTCTTTTGATTAATTTTTAGGTTTTTCTCCGTAATTTCCGAAAATTGAAGAGGAAGGAAAAACACATATCTGGTATTCAACACTAATCCTCATGATTCTGAACTCGTCAAGGTCAAGATCCTGAACTTCTCGGCCTTTCATGTTAATGAACTTCTCACGTTTCTGAACTCATCAAGATCCTGATCTTCTCGTGTTTCTTTCTGAACTTCTCGCGTTTCTGAACTTTTCATGTTTGTGAACTTCTTTTTTGAAAGAAAAGTAAGTTCAGAATCTAAAGTGATGTTCTCGACTCGCGCCAAATCGTTTTTGGATTGTTTGTTTGAAGGCATTCCTGCTTTGTATGTCCAAATATCAATCACATCATTCCCATTTCGTTATCATTATCATTCAGCAGCAGAAAGTTTTTGACAATTTCCAATCGTTTGCTGTTATTCGATAGTTTTTTGCACGTTTTTCACGTACGTTCGAAAACATATATTTAATTTGCTACACTACACACAAATCAAAGCGACACACCCACAAATACACATATATAGACACGTGCTTTTCACATTGTTCACGTCTATTCCGCACATGTGAATACCATACTTTTTGTACATTTTCAAATCTTCAAACATTTCCGACTCCAATACACTTTCGCATTTTGCAGCACAAATTTGCAATCATCCACCACCATCACACCGCTGAGCGTTGACAATTTGCAGCAGCAACAAAAAATCGTTGGAGTTTGATGCACAAAAACTTTTTTTTCAAAATTTTTATTTGCTCAAAAATTTGCCGACTCTTTTTTTAAATAATTAAATAAATTAAAAATCTAAGAAAATTGGAAATTGGGGATTTTTTGGAAAAAAATATACCGACATTTTTCGAATATTTGCGAATTCATTTTATGTATATATATGTGATTGAAAAAATCTCAATTTTACACAAATTTTGAAAGTCATTTCATCATTATGATCTTTTCTATACCATAATTCCGACAAAAAAACACAAAAATAGGTAGAGAGAATGAGCAGGTGTGAGAGAAAGCGGAAGAGAGAGAAGGTGGAAGGATAGAGAGGAGGAGCATACAAATAGATACACACTAAACAAAGGAGAGAGACATTAAGAGAAAGAAAGTGAAATGTGATGGAGAGGGAGAAAGTCTGAGAAAGTGAGACATAGAGACACAGAATAAGATAGATAGACATAAGGCAAACACACATAGATGTGTGTTTAAAAAAAGAGAGAGGAGGGGCAGAGAAAAATATAGAGCGAGAAAGAGTAAAAGAGAGAGAAAAAGTAAGAGAGAGAGTGAAAGAGAGAGTGTGTGTGAAAGAGAAGGGAGAGAGAGATCCCCTTCTTTGCTTAATGTGAATACATATGTATGTATTTAAATTGCTTTAAAGTGCAAAAAATAAATAAACCCAAAAAGATAATAAAACAAGACAGCAGAAAGAGAAAAGAGAGATTTAAAAAAGAACGAGATTAAAAAATTAATCAATAAATCACTCAATGGTCTTTCACGCACAGGAAGTGTTTCGGCTCGGTGGTTTGGTTTGGTTTGATTTCGTTTCGCTTTGGGGAGGACTTGACTATTCGCTTTTTTGTTGGGAAAAATGAAAAAAAGACAATCAAATAAAAGTGATCTCTCCCCCTCCCCGCCGCTGGTCAAAGAACGCTCCCAACAAAACACAATTCGTTCATTCCACCACTCACTCACCTTTGAAAGAAATCTTCCAAAATTCACTTAAAAAAAGATTTGATGCAAAATTTTATTTTTGCGTTTATTTATTTATTTTTCCGCCGCCAAAAGACGAAAAGAATAGTGTCGGGAAAATGTTCGTTCGATTCGCACAAACATAAATAAATTTTCCCCGATGACAAATTTTTTTTGTGTTTGTTGTTTGCTTGTTTGTTTTTTTTACACACACACACACACACACACACAC
>SAUE01000148.1:51373-73152 GCA_009724625.1 Deladenus siricidicola | reverse complement strand
CGCCCCGCCCCCTCCTTCATCCCCCTCTCTTCTCTTTCCTACTCCCATTTCATCTCATCTTCCTTCCCCCTCTCTCATTCCTCATCTCTCATTCTTCTTCCCACTCCACTGCCTCCATCTCACCCCGTCCCACCCTATCCTTCGTGTCTCTCTCATTCTCTCTAGCTCCTCCGTCAGCCAAAGTGATCTCAATTGCGTGATGACACCGACTCTTGCCAATTGTTGTGTTGTCGATTTCTATTTCTAGATGGTTTCTTCCCCCCCCCCCTTCCAAACAGATAATGAAATAAATCTTCGCGTAATTATCATTCCATCACCACTTCACAAACAAACAAAATCATTTCATTTTCATCAAGCAAAAGAAAATTAAAGGAAAGGAAAGGAAAGCAAATGAACGGGGAAGAAAGGTTGTGGAAAGGAAAGGAATGAATTGTTTTCGACTGGTCGCGAATATCGACATTTCGAAATTTTGATTTTTCCGGAATTTTTGCTTCGTTATTCACACAATTTGCGCTTTTGTGTGTGTACAATTTGCGTTTTTGTGTGTATTCTCAAGCGAATTCTCATTCATGAGACTGAGAATTTTTCGCCTTCTCAAAAAATTGATTAATCATCTCGATTCGTGTGGTTCATTTCCATCCACGTACATCATCTCATTCATATACACACATTCATTTATTAAACCGTAAACAGCCTCGATTAAACCGTTTGCTTTTCGTATGCTTTCATCGTTTGGTTTGGCTTTGTGGTACGATACATTATTAATTGTGTTAACGCTTTTTATGATATTATGCGTGTGCCGTTGAGTTTTGTAGAATGTAGCAAACTTGCACTGTATGTATGTTTTTGAACTTTTAAGAAACAATTTTCTGTTTAAAACATTTATTTTCTGTTTAAATTTGCTACAAAATTCATTCGTATTGTTTAATTTGAACACTTTTTTGTAAATATTTTTGACTTCATTGCAAATTTATTGCTCCTACGAAACTTCTCGCCAGCGACAACAGCTATCTCAGCCGCGACGAAAACATATCTAACAGCAGCAGCCGCGGTGAGAACACCACTTCATCAAAAACACACAGATGTATGTGAGTGAGTGTGTTTGTGTGTTTTGGATGGAAATATTTTCACCCAAAACAGACAAACAGCCAAAACACGGCAAACAACAGCTAAACTCACTTCGTATTTGCTGCTTTGCTCGTTAGATTTTGATATTAGATTTAGCCGCTAATTTTGCTGCGCTTTATTCCATATTGTTTGTGCTAGATCAATGCCACATATGTACGTCTGCGTTAGTCTACGTTAGATTAATTGTTAGTGGTTTGGTCTTTCTTTCCGGTTGTTTTCTTTCCTATCTTAAACTTGTTCTAGTGCTTTCTATTTTTCCGGCAATTTTCCTTTTCTTTCATTTTCAGCGAAGTAGTTCTTTTCTTTCTCAGTTATTGTCGTTCTTTCTCGAACACTTGCATATTTCCTTTCTCGCTTACTTTCGTTCTTTCCTACTTGTGTTATTCCCCTTTCTCCCTTTTACTTTTCCCTCATTCTTTCACTCTTGTTCTTTCTACTTCTTAATCCCAAACAAAAAGTCCATGTCAAACACATAACTAAGCTGACGTTACCCACAAAAAAGTGTGTTCTTCCTCGTTTGTGCGTGGCTTTTGCTTTTGTTACGCATTTCGTGTCCAACTTTCACGTATAATCTCGCACACATACGCACACACATATTTTCACGTAAATACGACAAAAAGCTCACGCGACAAAGCGAAGAAAGAATCTTCTTAGCTTTTGCACGTATTTTCAGCATTTTTGTGCCAATTTTTAAGCTATTTTGGAAAGCAGGCAAAAACGTGCCCTCCTTTTTCACTTCCGCGTTCACTGCCTTATAATATGTATGTTTTACTGTAATACATATTGTTTCTCAGTTTTGTGTTTAATCGCTTTTTGCAAGGTTTGGTTGTCTTTCTCGCAATTGGTCATGATCAAAGTTTGTTTTGGTAATTTTACGTGAAAAAATGTCGAAAGAGTTTTAATTTCTTTGACTAAAAGTGTTTTCTTTTGTATTTTTACAATTTATTTTGATTACCTAACTTACACGTGGCTTCTACCTAACTTATTCCCACCAAGACAAATAAAGTAAAAATTGCAACTATTTCAAAAATTTGTATTTTTAAATTATTTTGACCTTTTTAATGCATTTGTCGACTTGTGATTGATTTGTTTTATGTCATTTTTAAATCTTTGAACGTTTGATGAAGATTATTATAAGTTACGTGAAATATCTCACAAAACAATTAACACATTAAGTAATACTAAAATTATGAATGAATTGTGTTAGTGTATTCCCAATATTATCATTGTAGAAGAAACCATATTCATCTTATCATCGTAGCAAAAAACTATTGTTTACGTGCGTTTTCAGTTCAATTCTCTTTAAAGTACAAAAGTGCACATTTTATTTCGCAATTTGCAATCATTTTTGCAGCTTTGCAAAGAGGAAACCCCTCTGGAACAGCTGTGCGCGTAGCTGCATGCGCCTTCGTTTTTGTCTGTCTTTGGACGTGAAATTTTTTTTTATATGCATTTTTTTCTTGTAATATTTATTTCGGTAAGCACTTTTCTCCTATTTCTTAGTAATTTTTATTATAATTATTACATCATAATATGCAATGTACAAATTTCTCTTACCTCTCTGGCATTTTTTATTGCACAACCATTTCATTTTTTACGTGCATTTTTATAAACATTTTTTACATACATACGTGTATTTTATAAAAACAATCTTTTTTATATCTCTTGCATTTTTTTCAATTGTATTTTCTCCCAACAATCTTTCCCTTTTCCTTATTTTTTACGTGCGTTTTTGTTGAATTTTTTTTCTTTTTATTATGTATATATAGGCATTTTTGTTAAAAAATCGGTTACAATTATTTGCATTTTCATGAGCTTTTTTGTGGTTTGCAGTGTTTTTTCTAATTTTTAGGTATTTTTCTTCCTCGTTTTCAATTTTTTCTCACATTTTTATGAGCATTTTTCTTTCGACGGTCAATTTGAGTGCATTTTTGCATAGACAAAAAAAAATTATCACAGCGAAAATATTATTTTTGTTGGAATTATCATCGCATTTTACATACTTCGTTCGGCCTGCCCTGCAAATATTAAATAAATACGTTCTATTTAATCATCTCAATTACAAACATCATTTTATCATATGAATACACAGTGATGGATGCTGCTATTTTGCAGTGTTTTATTTTTTGAAAAAGTTTATTTTTATTTTTATCAATTTTTAAATAGAAATTTGTCATTTAAAAAATTTTAACAAAAAAAGATTCAAATCTCAATGATATTTCATGAAAAATATTCTTCATTAAGATTAGATTTTCAATGAGAAAAATCCCCTGTTTCATTCAATGATATTAGATTTACAAACACTGCATTATTAAAAAAATACAGTAATGATATTTTTAGGTAAATTTTTGTAAAATCTTACAAAATGATGTTATTTGTTCAATTATGTTTGGAGGCGCCTTCGTTCATCCAATGACTAAGCCGTACTTGCAGCGACAGCAGCAGCACGTGCAACGACCGTCGGATCAGCAGCAGCAACAGCAGCAGCAAAACAACAACTACACCACCGAGTGCAGCAGCTGCAGCAGTGGCAATAGATATGGGAATTGAGTGCGTGCGCAGCTCTTCGCCCGTCAACGTTTGGCTTCATCATTTGTCCACTAGCGCGCGCAAATCTCGCGGCGCCGACGACGAAGCGCTTAGCGTCTCCTCGAATTCCACAATGAGCATAGTCAGCAACGCGTCCCGCGGCGGCGGCGGCGGCGGTAGCGGCGAATATCCAATGTACACGTCGGCGCCAATTGGTTTCGCTGCGCCCGGTGGCAGTTTTTTTCACGCCTCGAGCTCAATGCCCACGAATTTTACGACGTGCCGGCGCGCCTCCTCATTTCCGAACGCGCATCCCATGGAATTGGCGAGCTCGTTGAAGGTAGTTGAAATTTTAAATACATATATGTTTATACCGTATAATGTGTTTTTGTTGAATGATAATTGCAATTGAAAAATTGCAATGAGAAACGAACAACTGATCAAAAATGAATTGTCAACTTGTTGATTTCTTCCCCTTTGTGACCATTTAATGAACGAATTAATTAAACCAACAATTAATTCTATTTTTGTGGTTTTCGTTTTGGTAAGTTAAAATTAATCTATCTCTTGCTATGAGGTTTTGCACGTGAATACAATGTGTGCATATATGTATATCGTAGTTGTGACGGTAAAGTGCTTGAAAATTTGTTACCTCTTTCTCTAGCGTGCTAGCTGAAAATGCTCAAGTAATTCTCTATTTTTTACTATAAAAATAGTACAAAAAATATTAGTAAAATTTTACAGTTAATTGTTGCTCGCTTTGTGTGCATCACATAAATCATGGGGTTTTTCCGTGTTTGTGTGTATTCACAGTTTAGCCGGCCAGCTCTTTAATCGGCAAATTATGCGTATCACGTGAATATCGGTTGCAATTCTCATTGTTCTCAGTAGGCGATTGTGAACCAAATTTCTCAGACATAACGCGAAAAATTGCCTATATCTTTTCATATCTTCTTCGTTCTCATTTTTGTTTTGTGATGTTCTCAAAGTCAATAAAAATGCATTTGGTTTATAAATTTTACATTGACATCAATTCCAGTTATTCATTCTTTCTTTCACTAGTCCAAAAAGAAAGCATTTTTTGTTTTACATTTTGGAATCATATAATTCAAAATATTAAAAAATGCCACTGGCATTTCGACTTTTTAAGGAGGTGGTCTTTTATAGATAAATACAAAATTTCTCTGTGTGCATTTTTCATCTACATTTAACATTTCTTTTTTAGAATACCATAATATTCTTCCATATATAATATAATTGCAACTAGTTCACTCAAAAATTACAAAGATCAAGCTATTGTTGACGAAAATGGAGCTACGGTCTTTCTTTTTTACGTTCTTTGTCGGTCATAGTAATTTCTTACTTTTGAAAATTAATCACTGCACACTTTTAACACTTTTCAAAATTGTCTTTTTCTTTTTTTCCTTTTTGAGATAGGAAAAAATAAGGTTATTGTTTGCGTTTTCAGACATAGAACTACGTATGTACATATGTATATCATCTTTATACTATGATCAATTTACTATATATAGCACTGTCTGAGATTGGAAATTTAGTAAATGAGTTTTCTAATCCAATGATTGCCACACGCATAGATTTTTCTAAATTGTATTTCACAAATTAGACAGTATGCTACAGATACAGACAGATATAGATTAGGTAAACACTTTTAACTAGAATACCAAGATGCATACATTCATGGAATTCAAAGTATTCTGTAGAACAATTAATAATTTTATCAACTTTTGTACATATTTGCGAGTAGAAAATTTTGCTACGAATAAACAAATACTGTAGTTTCATTTTTCTTGCGTTTTTTCGGTAATACAGTTATGATTTTGTCGAGATTGCGTATTCAATCTAACGAAAGCTTTTAATTATTAATTATATTATAAACATTTTCACCAATGAGAGTTCTGATATATCATATAAATGTGAACGGTATCAAAAAGGATTTTCACGTGAATTACATTTTAAATGGCATCAACATTCGTTCTCTGATTCTCATTTTATGCAAACGTTTATCATACTCATTTTGCATGTGTATGCATATGAATTTTTTTTGGGATATACGCTCAAATGATACAATATGGTGATTGTTGTGAATGAGTGAGTGAGTGAGAGAGACGGTAAGTTTTTTTTCGTAGCAGAAAAAATGGTTAATCGAAAACAACACCACAACAGACAACAACAAACACGTGGACACGCATAGGCAAAACGAAGAGGACGTAAAAGGGAGCAACCGGTGAAATGACGACGACAGCCAGCACTAGCAGTAGAAAACAGTAGCACGCAGGCAGGCGAATGAGTGAGTAGCAGAAAAATCACAAATGGCAGCAGTTTATAGCAAAGATTAAATTAATTGAAAAAAAATCATATTGGTAACCGCCTCCCAAACGTTTGTGTGTGTGTGTGTTTATGTAAGAATGATAATAATACAAAATAATAAAGAAAGAGAATTAGAATTAGCTCGTCGGACTGAAAAAGGAAGAGGAAAAGAAGAAGAAAAATCCTTTTTTTCTGTAATTATAATGATAAATAGGTAAAAAAAATCATATCGTTTTTGGCGGTGGAAAAGATAATAATGATAAATTGATAAGGAACGCCGTAAAATATCACCATTTCGCTATTATATATTTTATTCAATTCAGAAAGAAGAAAAAAATCACTCTCAACATTATCACTCAACTGTATCCCCCCATGTAAATATATGATATCTATCTTTACAGACGTAGACGTTTCCACTTATTTGTTATTATCATTATCAGTATCAGTTTAAAGAGGAGGGGGGGGAATTAATTTTTGAATTGAAATGTAGCAAGCAGTTTTAACTCTGATTTTTGTCTCAATTTTGTCTATGGTTTGTTTTGATTTCTCTACTCAAATTTATTTATTTATGCCTGCTTTAAAACAAAGAACTCAACTCCCTCCATTATCATCACCTCAGCAACATTTTTATTTTCACATTCTCATTTCTCTAATTTTATCACATTATTATATCAAATCAATCTCCTCCATTCTCATTCCCTCTCAATTCACTCTCCCCCCTCACTAACCGTGTGACAATGATATTATTCTTTTTTCGCGATTGATAATGATAATTATGACCATATTTTTCAATTTCCTTCAATTAGCCATATCATATTTTTGTGTAATTGTTTGTGTGTGTGTGTGTGTGTGCGTATTTTGCGTATTTTCTATGGCGCGGTGGCGACAAATTCTTTAGCCTCACCTCAAACCAATTTTATACGCCTCACTATCAAATATAAAATTACATTTTTTATTTTAAATTTGTTAAAAAAATTTTTTTCTTCTTTTTCTACTATTTATTGTTGCCAGAATATGATGGTGGTGGTGGCCGGTTGTGTGAATGATATCAATCACACAGTTTTATGAAAAAGTTAAACTTTTGATTAAATAATAAATACGCCTGTGTTTCTCCGGTGAAGTATGCTTTCACAGGCGAAGTCGCGCAAGCAAAGTTCACTTTACCTTGTCTGCGAAGATGCACTTTTCATTTTATCAGAAATTCAGAAAAAAGTGACGTAATTCGTTTTGAAATGACGCGAAAAATATTTGCTTTGCGCCATTGCGCTTCACTTTGCTTCAAAAAATGAAAAGTGAAGTCTTGCCAATTTTCACTTTTCTTCTCGTTCAAAAATGAATTTTTGCTTGGAAATACGTATGTTTGTTGTGTACTGCAAAAATATTACTGTATTCATAGTATAGAATCTAGAGAAATTCACATATGTAGCAAAAACAAAATAATATCATGATTTTTCAGATCACATGTATACTTTTATGAGATGAGTTGGGCACAAAAAGAGATGAATTAGGTTTTATTTTTTTAATGTTTACTTTAAAAAATTGTTGTTTTTTTTAATTGAACACAGCTATTAAATATTTTTGCTTTCTTTACCCGTCTCTCTAACACATAGCCAACTTATCATTCCCAAATATCATATCAATATCAATTACTAAATCATTAGGTATCATATCAATAAGGTGGGAGACCGTTATGTAGTTAGCAACTTGCATTTATGTCACATCATTTGTGTGTTTGTATGTATATATTGTGTGTATAGTTGATAACACACTGAGAATATCATCGGAGTGCACTGAGAATGTCATTAGTCTTGTATGTGTTTGTCTTTCATTCTATCAATTAATCATTTATATGTATGTAATTTCATTTTTCTTTATCAATAGTGAATATTATATGATATTGATAGCAGGTTAGCCGTGTGTCTGTCTGTATGTGTGTGTATTTTGATGTGTGTAAATGTGTGTGTGTGTAGTGTGATTTTGTCAAATCATAAAAGACACAGCAAAGGCCAACGAATTTCTCTTATTATATTTTTGCCAAAAATATCATTTCGGCACGTTTCTCATTTCTTTATTCTCATTTTGTTTGTTTGTAGGGGGAAAAAGGGTTGGTGGTGATGGGGTTTGTCATTGATTTTTCGGTGCTACATTACTATCATTATCATTATCAATTCGATTCACAATTATGATTTTCTGCTTTCTATCAGTTTAGTTCATTCATTCATTTATGAATTTCTATGATATTTTTGTGGTCGTGTTGTGATTGATATTGGATAGATTTAATATTGGATAGTGGTTTCTATTATAATAATTGATATTTTCTCATTGATTTTTTGCAACAAAAAAATGTTTTACACAAACGAGCGCAAGTTTGCGCTCGTCACTTTTGTGCACCGTATACCACCACCACCATCACCATCATCACAACCACCGTCACTAATAATGGCGTACGGTGTGTACGTTCTTCTCCCACCACTAAATCATTTGCGTTCACTTCAGGACCATCACCCACCAGCACACTTCTCTCAGCGCCGTCACCGCACTTCTTACAGTAGTCGTATTTGTGATAATATTTTTCAAATATATTCCCACGGTAATAGTGATAATAATAATACTAACATGTACTATACGGGACGCGCCAGTAATCCGCTGATTTGTACGCTTACCCCGACGAGAATTGAAATTAAGGTAATAATGAGTGTCAAAGTGATTTTTTATCAGTAATCGACTACTACGAACAATAATGATAATGATAATAGAAAAGATCATCGCTACCCTTATGAAATGCAAATTGAAATTTTCTGATCTCATTCACATATTATAACGCAAAGATCACACACGAATTGTTTGTCGCATACACGTGTACATATTGTGTAGAAGAAGTGGAGATGATATTCTCATTTCGAAATTGAAAATGATTTTTTCCAAATGATATAATCACACTTTATCATTGTGTGCTTCTTGTTATTGTTATACATACAAATTGCGTTCTATGTACATACATATATATTTGATACGATATTCTCATTTGTTTTTCTCATAATATCAGTATATTGTATACAGTATATTGTGTTTTTTTGCGTTTTGTCTTTTACATTTCGTTTACAGTACATATACACACTTTAAGGTATACATACATTCTGTTGGAACAATTTTACAGTATACATATTGGATATACATACATACATACATACATACATACAAACACGTATGTAAGATCTATGTGTATCTATCTATACGTTAAGGCTTTCCAGGTACGGTCGCAGAGCGAATCCGCGGCGCTGAACGCCGTCAACATCAAAGTGCCGCGCAATCTCTACCACGAGCTCGAAATGTGCCGGCAGAAGTGGCGCTGCGCGGGAGCCACATGCTCCGCGTCGTCGTCGCAGCCTTCGTGTAAGCCATAACCTTCATTGTTATCCCTTAAGAGCCCCTACCCCCCGTCTACGCCCACTGTCTTCCCAATGCACGGTTCGCTCTCAATGTGGTGGGGGGAAGGGTGAGAACGAGAAGAGGACCACGAAGGGTGGGAAAGGGCCGCGTAAGTCTTCCTTAGTTTGTGCCAAACACTCTCGTTCGCACAAAAACACACGCATACACAGACACACATACAAACAAATAATACGCACAAACACACATTCACAAACAAACAAACACATACATACAGACACCCACACAGACACACATACAAACACACAGACAACCTTAGGCACACACGTACCTACATACAGACACATAAACACACAGACACACACATAATTTTTCAAAATTCGGGCTATAAAATCCAAAAATTTTCAGTCTTCGCCTCGCAAAACGACATTCAGTCGGACTCGGAGGGCGACGACTCGTTGGTGAGCTCGTCGGAGGACGGCGGCTTCTCCGCCGACGGCATCGACGCGGCCGAGGAGGAGCGCGACGAGGACGAAGATCTCGGCGTGGTGCGCGACCTTGAGCTTTACGACCGCGACATTGACACCAACAACTCCTACCTCTTCCAGCAGCAACAGCAGCAGCAGCAGCTGTTGGGCGCCGCCACAGCCGACGCGACGACGCCGCTGGTGGGCTCGCCCTCGTCGGCGTCCAGCGGAATATTGATGGCGGCGGCAGCGATGGCTAGCGGCCTCGACGGCGCGTCGTTCAGCCGTAAGCAGCTCGACGAGAGCGTCAGCCGCCTTGCGCTTTTGGCGGCCGAGGCGGCTGAAATCGAGCGCAAAAAGGCGGTCCGATTCGCGGACGAATGCGGCAAATGTCTGGAGACGATTCGCGTAAGTGCAGTTTATTAAGTATAAAATTTGGCGCAGCTCAGCTTAATCCAAGTAAAAATAAATTTTATTGAGATTTTCAGGTGATGACGGAGCCCTCCGACTATCCGCCGCTCATCAATCCCGCCGTAATCCGCCGCTTCCGTAAGGCGGCATCTCTAGCGGCGGCGACGGGTGACGCCGCCGCGCAGCAAGCCGGCGGCGGCGCGTCTTCATCATCGATGAGCGCGATGAACGCCTACGACGACGAGGACGAGGAGGATTCGCTGGCGGCGCTGAAGGCGCCGCGCTCCTCGTGGAAGATCACTTTCCGGCAGCCGGCCAGCGAATATGTGAAGTTTCGTGAAACGCTAGAGCACCAAAAGGTGGCGCTCGAGAATGTGATGCTGAAGAACGATGTGGGCAAAATGGTCGGCTCGATTAAGGTACGGTAATACGCGGAGAAAAAGAAGAGAGAGTGAGGGACAGACATAGACAGGGAAGGCAGACAGACAGACATATAGACATACAGAGAAAAAAAGAGAGAGACATGATATAACAACAACAACAAAAAATGACAGACATAGACATAGAGACATATATATATAAAGAGAGAAAAGCGATTGAAAGGAAGAATCCAGACAATTCTGAAAATTACAATGGTTCAGGTGGCAAATATTGCATTCGAAAAGCGGGTATTCATTCGTTTCTCGTCTGACGGATGGAAAAGCTATCTGGACCGTCCGGCCGCTTACCAATCGTCGCCATCGAAAGCCAACGACACTTTTCGCTTCGACATCGACATACCGCGTGACACAGACAAGGTATGTATAGAACAAAAATAAAACATGTATAGTAGTTTAACGCCAAAATGTACTTACCGTAGTGAATTTTCAGAACGCTCGAATCGAGTTTTGTGTGTGCTTCGCGGCAAATGGCGCCGACGGCGAAGAATATTGGGACTCAAACGGCGGCAAAAACTTCGTCCTCACCGCCTCCGATTACGATCAGTTTCCGGCGGCGCCCTCCTCCACCGTATCCGCCGCGCAGCCGATTAAGACGAAATCGTCGTCGGCGATCAACGGCGGCGGCGCCACCGCCTCCGCCGTCCTGCGCCCGATGGCTTACGGTTCGCCGCGCAACGACGCCTACTGTATGGACTACGACAATTGGGCGAAGTTCGCCAGCTGGCGGAATTTGAAGAACGATCTACCGTACTGGTAGCTAACCGGCCGGGGCCAGCCGCGCAAGCGCGTCATAGTGTTGAAGAGATGGGAGAACCACTTACTTATACGGTAGTCATCGGAATAGCGGGCATTGCACTACATGCACTACGATAATCACTCATTCACAAAACACACACATATACAGACATACATGCACACACATACATAAAATTTTTACTGCGGAAGAAACGCTCGAACGCGCTGCTACAGAAACACACATACAGAGGAGGAGCCGACAAGAATACATATTCATAGAGCAGCGAAAATCCCCACGACGTACACGATATATATTTAGAGAGAAATGAGAGAAATTTAATTAGTTGTGAAAGCGGAAATTTTATTTTTTATGTTATTTTTAAAGTTTTTTGTGTGTAATTTATACTATTTGTTTACTTCCTGAACATTTGCTCAACGTGACCGAAGAAGAAAAAAATGAATAACAAAGAGAGGGTAGGATATATATTTAGATTTGATTTTACAGGTTTCACATTCATTCATTCATTCATTCACTACAGTAGGCTACACAACTACAGCTAATAATATTTACATACATAGGTAGATAGGTTCGTACACATAGCTGCTGCTCACAATTGTTTCTACATACATTATCTATACACTTTTTTATTGTTTTTTCTTCTTCTTTTTTCATTCATTTATTCATTCATTGATACATAGATGCCTTGTTAATTTTCGTAAAGATTTTTTATAAAAAGCAAGTTTCACACGCTCATACTCCATAAACACACATTGTCTATGTGGGTTTTATAAACCCCCGGGTACAGTACCAGAGAAAGAGAGAGAGAAAATTTTCACTTAGCAGAATGTAGACAATTTTTAAATTTGCGCCTTTTCTCCTTCCTTTTTTGGTAATTTTTGTTGTGTTGTCCTTGACTCTTATGACGTCATCAATATTTAGCGTTTGTTTGTGCCCTGATAAGCCTAGCTGAATGTATAAATATTAATATTATCCGACCAGATATGTGGAATTCCTTCTTCTTCTTCTTCTTCGCATAGATTTATCCGACTATATCCATCCACTAGTGCTCAATTAATTGTGTTTTGTATTATAATTTTTTTGTGCTCAAAGACCTTTCCATCTCCGGCCAAAAAGGCAATTTTTGAGAAAATCCCATAATATTATCACTGCTGATATCATGATATCATTGCATATGATAAAAAATAGCATATGATACGGTGAGCATTATCATATGGTACGGCAGGGATTACTACATAATACCTCAAGGATTATCATATGATACGGCAAGAAAGACTGAAAATGGTAACAATATACGATATATACTGTGCTGTGATTTGAGGTACGGTGGGAAGGGTCTTTCGAAATTTAGGAAATTTGTTTTTCTACCATTTGATTTGTGCTCCGCTCCATTTGCATTGATTTTGATTTGATGATGATAGCTCTCTGCGATTATTTTGTATTTTATTTTTCAGCGAATGATGTTGTTGCCATATGTTCGTTTATAGATTGATTGACTTTGTGTGTGTGTACGAGAATTGACGACGGGTTGGTCCGCTCACTCACTCCCCTCCCTTCGGACATGCATCCTCCACCCACCCCCTCTTTTCCCATCCCTTCTCGGTTGAGAGAGCTGGGGCATTTAGCCCCACCCCGGCCAGAATTCACTCCCTTCCTCTCCTCGATCCTTTCTTACTTGATTATTTTCGTAAAATTTTGCCGATTTTAGAAAATGAATAATCCACAAAAAAGCAATAAATGTTCCCCCAGCCCTTCTTCTCCCTCATTATTTTTATTTCGTGTATATCGATCGTAGCAGTTTTTTGGGTTCTCACTTTTACATCATCATCTTCGTCGTCCATGACGGCCATTTATTTTCTTCTTCTTTCAAATTACCCCTAAAGCCACGCCCCATCATCTTTTCATACGTAGTACAAATATACTTATTTCTATATTTGCGCCGTGCAAATCGCAGATTTTTGCCGTCCCCTCCCGATTTGAATTGAATGAAAACCAAGAGTGCCTTCCTTCGTTCAGGCCGGGCTGGTTCCTGGCGGGGATATGTAGCTATCCCACATGGAAAAAAACCTTTTCGAAATTGCGGCAAAAACAATTTTCTTCTCGGGACGGAAGGCCAAGAAGAAGTGAAAAACACACAAAGAGAATAAGTCATATTTTGTTTTTGTCATGCGCTATTTCTCTTCCGCCTCCTCGACGAAGTTCTATAAAAAACTGGGTTATTTTGCGTTGTTGTTTTTTCTTTCTTTATTTTTGTCCTTTTTTAACGTTTGCGCCGAAAAAAAATATTTTTTTTTCGGTAGTAAATAAATTATTTGAAGATTTTCTTCATCTTCTTACTACGTAATGTGTTGGAATGATTATTATGTGTATGTGCCTTGCCATTTTTGAAAGATTTTATTTGTAATAAAAATTTAAAATAATCCCTCTTGAACACTGAATGAAATTTCAAAATTTTAAAATGTTTTCCAAAAACCGAAATATTCGTGCAAAAATTTATATTTTCAGAAAAAATAAACTGAAAATTTTCTTTCAGAAAAATTGAAGTGAAAGAAATACCAAAAATCTTAAATGAATAGAATAAAAATGATAAAAGGTAATAAAAATTTCGCTTAGAAATGTTATTTTTCGAAATGAAAAGAAAAGTTCCGTTCAAGTAGTAAAATTTCCGCAAATTCCATTAATTTGTGGGGCGGAAAATCGATCTAGCACAGATTAGAAATGATTTACTTACATACACATACATACACTACAGCCACCAGTTCCACGTTTCAGTACGCTCCGCCCGATATTTACAGACAAAACAATTATTAGTTTTTGAGAAGGGGGGGGGCATGGTACACTTCTTCAGATTCCTCAAGCCTCCCCACACCCCGATTAATCCAATTCGCAATTCATCGTTCAGTGTGCTTGAAAATCTTCTACAACTTGGCGATCATCAACGTCACCTTCGAGCTGGCCGGGTCGTTGTGGATGGGCTTGAAGACGACGTTGTCGCGGTCCTTGAAGTTGATCAGCGGAAAGTCCATGTACGGTCGGAATTTCAGCTGAAGAAAGAAAATAAATAAGATGACAATATCCAATAATTTTTGCTAGCGCGGAAAGAGAACACACACGTACCCAGAAATTGTTCAGGCTTCAGAAAAATCACCGACTCGCAAATTTAAAAAAAATTTTTGCTTGCTTTTTTTATATATGATCGTTTTCTCTGATTAAACTTCAAAAAAATTACCTCGTGACAAATGCGGCGGAAATCCGACGCCAAGCAAATCGCCGCCAAATATTCCACGCCGTTGGCCTTCGCCAACTTCATCGCCTCCTGGAAGATTTTTTCGGTGAGACCGATTCTAAATTAGACCATAGTCGAAAATTATGGGAAAATTTTTTTTCACTCTCCTTCCCCAAGATGATTCGGAGATGTTAGAAATGCGCAAAAATATTTACCCGTAGTAGTCAGGATGGACGCAATAGCTTTCGACGATGCCGATTTTCTTCGTATTTACGGGCACGAAAAATGGAAATTGCGAGAGCAGTTCGTTGGAGAGCACATGGACGCGATTCGCGTTTCGGCGCAGATAACCGCCCATCTCCACGTCTAAATTCTCATTTGAATAATAAAAGGTGGGGGGGGGGAGGGGGAGGGAGGAGATCAACGCCAACTCCAATTTAGTTGGCACAAGCCCGAAAAATAAACATTTGTCAGAGAAGCCAATTCCGACCGAAATTCAAAATAATCATTTTTGATAAAAAAAATCGAAAAAGCGCGCACTATCGCCGTAGTCCTCCTTGAAGCGGAACTCTTTGGGCGGTGGGCGATTCTTCTCGGAGAGCTCTTGCGTGGAGATGAGAATGATCGCATCGGGACTCTCGGGCTCGGGACGCGGATCGCTAAGTTTGTGTTTGTCGAAGACGATCAACGAAGTACCCGACTCAATGGAGCGCTTGCACTGGTCGAAGTAGAGAATCTCCACGTCGTCCGGCGAACAATCTGCAAAATGAGACGAAATAAAAGTCAAATTGCGCTTACATTAACACGTAAAATACTCACTTAGAGCGACTGTCAGCGGCTCGGCGATGCGAATGTGCTTGAAGCCGAAGCGACTGGCCAGGTCGCTGTCGTATTGGTTCATCAGCTCCACGCAGAAGTGTTTTCCTTCCGCTGCGAAGTCCTCGACGACCATCTTACGCGGCGCAAGGCGCGTCTTCTCGCGGCTCGCCGCCGCGCTCAAATTCGCCAGCGGCGAGACGCCGCCGAGCGGTTGGCGCGACTGCGCGCAAATGAACCTATTCGCCGCGTTGCTCGTAGTGAGGATGGCGGTGTTCGACAAGTTGGTGGAGTGAATGGGTCGAATTTGCCGTTGTTGTTGTTGTGGGGCTGAGTGGTGGGAAACCACGGCTGGCGAGAGCTTTCCGATTCCAGCCACGCGGTTACTAGAAAAAAACCGATATATTGGGAGAAGCCCTTGCGCTTGAAAAAAACCAAACACTTACCAGAGCACGCGACCAACAGAGGAGGATGACATCTTCATCGGCGAAATATTAAGATACCAGCCCTCTGGAGAGTTGAGTGCTACTAAACATAATGTGAATTCGTTTTGCGCGCGGGGAAAAGTCCCAATTAATTTGCCACAAAAATCGATAAAATTGAATTCAAATTTTTTTGTGGCATTTTAACCGATAAGACGGAATTTTCTCGCGACGGCCAACTCCGATTTTCCGCACTTTTAACTGTTCCTCTCCGAGGAGTGGGGACGCGCTGCTACAGCTTTTAGGGCAAATTTTCGGCGGATTATAATTGCAACAAATTCATCGCGAAAGACGAAGAGGAAGCGCGGAATTGCTGAGTGATGGTGCGCAAAATTAAGTCGGGGACGACGTCGTCGAAGTCGACGCTCAGAAAGTCGGCCAAAAAATCCAACACCAAAAAGGCAACCACAAGGACGACTGGCGAAGAGGATGGTATGTTATTGGGTGGGGGAAGCAATACGTTTCCACACCGATATAGCTGGGGGATAGCGTTATCGGCAATTGGGGGTGGGACCACCGCGGGGAATTTATGGCTATTAAATAAAAGATTCGAGTTTTCGGGTCTAAAAATGCGATAGAAACGAGGGAGGATAAACATTTTCAAGAAAACCGTTTGGATGGCGTAAATTTGGGGGTGCTGCTGGCTATGTTCGGAGCTTTTCTTTTCACGATCTGTAATAAATTTCTTTTATAATTTTAATTTGTCCCTTTTCGTCTCTTTATCCTTTCAGGTCGATTTTTTTCCTATCCAAAAATATAAAAATAATTTTCCCGAATAAATCTAGAAAAGCAATACGACCCATGGGCACAGCTTGAGCTCATCAATCGCACTCGAACGACTCTGGATCTTTGTGAGGTTTATTCGGTGAGAATTTTTTTGAAAATTGTAAACATAATTTTAAAGACTTTTTTCGTTTATTCCAGCTTTTCGGCGAGAAAATGTCGCTGATGAACGCGCGCCTCAACAACAAGATTATCGAGCTTCAAAACGACGAAGTGCTCGGCACTGGCGACCTCATCAACTCTCACCTCTACAAGGAACAGTGAGTTGTTGTGGGGGATGGGGGGGGGTGTTTCTAGAGGGATTCAACACGAAAATTTTTTGCATGGGGCTGACTATTTCGGGGAGTAAAAAAATCATTAAAATATTTTTTCTTTCCTTTTTTACTCTTAGCTTCGCTTAAAGTTGAATTAAATTCGGAAGCACCGAGAATTATCCTCGAAGACATATTCAGATTTCGAATCGGCGTCCGAATCGGTAAGCAGACATTTGTGGCGGAATTGCACGGCTATCAGAAGTTTTGTGTGAAATTTGAGGACGTTGATATGCCGGCCATGGGGCCGAATATTGCGGTAAGCTTTTTTTTGGAAATTTTTGCCGTGTAAACATTGAAATTTTGGCCATTCTTTTTTGACCATCTTAACGAGAACTTTAGATATTTGTGGGGAGGGTAAGCGAAAAATTGGAATTTTTTGTACGTTTTTTCCACAAGATATGTAAGGTAAAGGCTTTTTGGAGCGCTTTCGCAAAGTAACCTTTGTGGGAAAAAAATCTGTGATAAAGGTTTATTTGCAATCTGTTTTTGGCACTATTTTGTGGGATCTTCGGGTATATCAAAAACCTTAAAAATTAAAGTTGTTTTTTTGTTGTGGAATTTTTTTTCAATTTATTTGAAATTGTATTGCTTCTTTTTTTCCACCACCGCTTTTTTTTCAGGCGAACATTAGCGTGATTTTGGCGGCGCAAAATCTGGTGAACGAGACACGCCGGCACATTTTCTCGTTCTGCGATTACGGCCGCATCTCGAACCGCTTCAACTACCTCGTCACGCCCATGTACGACCAAACGCTGGAGGATCTGCGGCGCACGCGCGTGCCCGGCCGCCAGTTTCGCCTCTCGACCGCCATTCGCCTGGCGCTGCAGACGCTCGAGGCCATCGAGCAGGTTCACCTCTGTCATTTCGTTCACAGGTCTTTTATCAAATTGTTTCTGAATTTTTATATGGCAATATGTACGAATACAGGATTTTTTTTGAAGAATTCAATTGGATTGAGTTTCTCGCGTGTAAACGTTTCGAAAAGTTTCTCAGTTTTCGAAAAGTAATACTTTGAAGTAAAAAAATGGTATTAAAAAATGAATTTTTTTTGTATGTTCTTTGTGTGTGTTTTGGGGGATTTGTTTTTTTGAACAAACGATGTGAAAGAATGAAAAATGAATTTTTTTAATTGCAGAATTTCTTCTCTACAAAGCTATTTACCACCATTTTTGTGCTAGTTTTTGAACAATTAAGTTTGTGGCAATTATTTTTTTCGTGATGGTTTTCACCAACCAGAAGCGTTTAGGGACATTCAGCCGAAAAACTTTTGCATCACTTCGAAGTTTCGAACACAGCGAATTGTGTACGTGATCGGCTTCGAGTTCGCCTATAACTACATGTCCTCTCCGCACGACCAAAGCGGCGATTTGAAGCGAAAGTGAGTTTTTTGCGGTTTTTTGGTTGACATTTGGAGTTTTTTATGCCAAATATTACGCGAAAAAATCGCGCGTTAGTGGACACATTTTATCGAGTAGTTTCTTGAGCTTCTAGAAGCTTGTAATCAAATTTTTTTTGGGGAAATCTTTTTAGTTTTCATTAAAATTTACGGGAAAATTTTCTGAGCTAATGTTTTATATGAAAGATTAAAGGAAAGTTTTGTGAAAGGAATTTTGTAAAATGATTTTTGTTTTAAAATATTTTTTTTGTACAATATTAACGGCGTATTTAACTCTATTAAGATTTTTTTGTATTAAAAAATAAATTCATTCTGAAATCCAAAAAAATGAGCTATGAAAATAAATCTTTGAAAAAAAGTGAAAAAAATATTTTTTCATATTTTGTTTTTTTTTGAAGCGCGGCGCGCCGGCGGCTGGAGAAGTTGCCGCTGTTGGACATGCGCTTCCAGCCGCGCGCCTACCACCGCGGCGCCGTCCACCGCTGTTTGCACGACGTGGAGTCGTGGCTGTACATGTGCATCTACTTCTTCAACACGCACCTCCTGCCCTGGAAGAGCAATGCGATGATGGAGCGCGAGATCTTCGACCGCAAGCGCCTCTTCTTTCTCGGCCATTGTGCGTCTTGTATTATTATTATTATTTTTTTGATATGATTAGAGTTAACACAGCAAGAATTAACAGAGACGTATTTCTAGGGGGCAGCGTAATAAAAGGGTTTTTTTTTATAAAAAAGTTTATTCAACAAAGGAAGAAAATATTTTTGGTGATTTTTTGTATTTTTATCTCGTTGTCGTCTCTACATCTGCTTTCTCCGAAAATTTTTTTCGACTGAAGATCGGTGTTTTGAATAAAAATTAATTTATATTTTTGAAATTTTTTTAATACGCTTGATGTGTTGTTCTGTTTGAATGACCTCTTTCCCATCTAGTTTGGAAAATGTTTTTGGTTGATTGAATCGATTTTTTGTTCGCAGACGACGACCAACTATCGCAATATGTGCCGCGCGGCATTTTCTCGATGCGCGAGCGAATAATTTTGCACAGGGACGCGCCGCCCGTCGATTACACGTTTTTCGGCGCGACCGTCGAGTTGACGGGCGCCGAATTCCACGTGGACTGGAATGGGACGTTTGAGTGGGAGAAGGGGGTACACTTCTTTACGAATTCTTATTTTTTGAAAAGATTTTATTTATTTTTTGCTAAAAATAGAATTTTCCGTGCAATGTTTATAAAATTTTTTTAAATCAAACTTTCGAAAAAGTGCGTTTAGCTTTTGATTGAAGGATGAAGACTGGATGAATGTTTTTTTGGGGGATTTGTTTAAGTTTGTTGTGTGTTCTATCTATCTAGGATCCGGAATGGGCGATCGACCCGGCTGTGAATCCCAACCACAAGCATACGCTTTTGTGCAAAACGTGCAAGGTAATTTTTTGAATAAAAGTTGAACTTTTTATTTTGCGAGAATAATAAAAAAATTGAAATAATTTTTTTTGTGAGTTGTGGTAATATTAATTATTATTTTTGTTACAGAAGCGAATTGAAAGGATGAAAGCTCGCGAGGGTCGACGTGCGTTTCGTGTGGATTCGACGCTTTCGTCGGGGCGCGACCCCCAGAAAAGCAAGGCGGCCGTCGAGAGTGCCGCCGCGCCGCGACTTCTCAGATTTGTGGGGTAAAGTTTGCAAAAAAATGGCAAATTTTTTTAAATTGATTTTATAAGTTGTTGAAATTTGTTCCATGTTTTGTACCTAATTAAACGATTTTATTATCTTTTTTAGTGCTGGTGACGAGAAAGTTCAGTCGTCGCGGAAGGAGGCCACGCCGCCGCTCTCTTTGAATCGCGAACCTCGTCATCGGCGCATCACAGGTGGCGGGAACGCGGCGGCGTCGGCGGCGGTTACCAGAAAGAAGAAGATCTTTGTGCACTCTCCGTCGCCCCCGTCGCTTTCCCCGTCAACGAAATCGTCCCCCTCTTCTGGAAAGTCGGTCAAGTCCGCTCCATTGTCGTCGTCGGCGAAATCATCACGCTCTTCTTTACAGTCTTCAGCGAAAGTGTCGCGGAACGTCTCCACCAAATCGTCGCACTCACCGTCATCGTCTTTGTCGTCGTCATCCGCGTCGTCGTCGACGACGTCGAGCAGCGAAAATCGACGTTGGCGACAGGAGCGTCGTCGCCTGCTGCGGAAAATGGCCACGACGCCGAGACAGGAACGGGCGAGCAAAGATGAAGAAGAAGACAAGACATCCAAGACGTCGCCCTCTTCCTCGTCCGTCTCGACGACGCCTCAAAAAACCTCTCCAGCGGCTTCGTCCCCGATCATTACCACCAGCGAGTCTTCACGCCGCCACCGCCGATCGTCGCGTCGACTCGATCAAAAAATGTCTTTTTCCTCGTAATTTTTGTTGGTCTGTGCAAAAAGCATTTATTTTTGGCAATAATTTTTGGAAATACAGTGAAAATGTTTTTGACGATGACGCGCCGCCGCTGCATCTCCATCGTGCCCTTAATTTTGCCGTGTGTAAATGTATTTTTATGACGTAACTATGATGGACAAGTGGTGTGTTCAAGGTATAGATTGTGTGTGTATATTTATAATAATTCTAAATCAATAAATGTGTGTATTTTCGAATTTTTTGCGGTTTTGGAATTTTTTTAGTACTAAATGGCTTGACTCCCAATCACTTTGTAAACAGAAATAGGCCTTTAGATATTCAAGTTTTTTGACTTACCACCTTCCTCCCCCCTCCCTTTTTTTTCCATGTAAAATTCTGGATTCGCTCTGATATATGTCTGATGAGAGAAAATATGTATAAAAAATTATTTTTTACAATTCTTCGTATTCTACAGAAATCATTTTTCAAATAAAACCAAAAAAGAATTTCAATCCATCATTTTTTAGTTTCAACTTTTTGTTTCCTTTTCACTTTTTTTGGCGGTGAAAAACGGATTTTTTTCCTTATTATTTTATTCATTTTTAATAAAAAAATACGCAAAAACAAAAGAAATTTATTCTCCGCTTTGTGGTAGGCGAAGAAGAGAATTTTGACGAAATTGGGATGGCAAGAAAGAAATTTATAAATAACACATTTTTGTGCCCGAATGAGTTTGTGATGAGGTACAGTAGGAAGGAAAGTTTGAGTGCTTTCTCTCTCTTCCTTTTCCATGTGGTGGGACGCGCGGTGACTCCCTCTCGTTTCACTGTACGCGGCGTCGTAAATTTCTCGACGGCCTCTCCTAGAAAAAAAGGAAGGGTCACGATTGCTCTGGCTGGCCGCGGAATTTGGAGTGGAATGGATGAAGTTCATGCAGGGTGGTGGGG
>SAUE01000148.1:29460-40500 GCA_009724625.1 Deladenus siricidicola | reverse complement strand
GTGTAATCCGATTTAGAGCAAAGTAATTTCCAAGTGGTTGTTGTTTAGCTGTTAGCTGTTGTTTAGCTGTTGTTATATAACTGTTGTTGTTGGGCTCATCCCATTATCATTGTTGTCTCTCGTATCCATTACTAATTCTTTTCCCGCACTTGCGTACTCAAAGTATTATATATATATATATATATAGGGGGGGATAAGGATATGGGGGATATTAGCGGATATTTGGAGCAGATAAGAAATCTTCTTCTTCTTCCTCTTCCCGCAGTTTTGCCACAGCAAAAGCAATAGCTGTGTGTGTGTGTTGTGTGTGAAGTGGTTATAAGTGAGTGTTCAAGCATTCTTCAATTATTCACATATAAAATGTATCAATACATACATGTATATGTGCGTGTGTCTGTGTGGTTATTGTCAGCTGCTGTGTGTGTGTTATGTCTGTGTGTGTGTGTGGTGTGTGGATGTGTGTGTTAACGTTTGAATCACTTGGCTATGGCTTTAGACTTTTGATTCTCTGAAACGCAGCTTCCACTTGAGTCCAGCCAAATCCATTTCTAGGGCTCAAGTGCCGGACGGCTGTGTTGTTGCTAGCTGTTGGCTGTTGTTGTTAGCTGTGCTCGCTCGGCGAGGAATCACACGCAATTCGTGTGTGATTCACTCATTTGCAGCTGAATGTAGGCTGCGGTTCATTCTGGTTTGTGGATGGTGGGACGTTCGTTGAGCTGTTCTGTAGGCAAGAAAAAGTACTGTAACTTTTAGGCGCGCTGCGCCGCGTTGGTTGGCGTTAGCTGTGTTGTCTTCGCTTTTTGTGCATTTCGGAATGTTGTAATTGAGCGTGTTAGCTGTGTTTTCGCTGTGCCTATCTACTAGCTATCTGTTGCTATTATTGTTGTTGTTGTTGTGTTAGCTGGCTGTTGTTGTTGTTAGCTGTTGTTGGGAAAAAGAAAGAATTTCAAGAGTTTGGCGCTGGGAATTGAGTGCTTTTTTGTTGGGGGGGGGGAGCAAAAAGTTGTTCACAAAAGTGGGCAAAAATGATGTTTTACGACGCAAAACTTCGTCCCATTACTCAAACTCGCGCCACTCTTCCACAAACTTTGCCCGGAAAGGCGAAGGAAAGCCAATGGCAAACGCAAAGGAAAGCAAAAATGTGTAAAATGGCAAAAAAAAAAGAAAGTACATATCGGATATCGCTGAAAATTTTGGGGGATTTATAACATCCGCCAAAAAATCTTGATACGCAGCAAGTTACAACTATAACTACAGCTACAACTACAATTACAATTACAATTACAATTACAAGAATTACAAATAAAAGTTATATGTACACTTACAATTATTATGTCTACAATGTTCAGATTTAAAATTACAACCACAACTACGACTATAGTATACGGTAAGAATTGGCCGCAATTAACAAAACTTTTTTTGTAATTTTTTATTCATTTTTTCACAGAAAATTTCACCGAAATTTGACGCTTTTTACTTAAAATTGAAAATTTTTGCTAATTTTTTGCAATTTGTGGCAAAATGATTGGCTTTGAGTGAACACAAATGTATGTGCATGTGTATGTGCATATGTATATGTATGTGTGTATGTGTGTAAGTAAGTAATGACGCAAGCATTGGCTAGAAAATTACTTTGTGCCAACCTGAACAATTTCGGGGGGGGGCAGAAAGAAAAGAAAGGAAAGGAAAGAACGGCGCGAAAAGCAAGAGAAAGGAAAGGGCCGTAATTTTTTGCTTAATTAAAAGAAAGATTCTTTCCTTTCTTCTGCTTTGTGCAAAGTTTGTGCTTTCTTTTATGCTCTTTTATGCTCTTTTCGCATGTTCGTCTAGCCGTAGCGGTATATCATAGTATTCTCTCTCTCTCTCTCTCTTTCTCTCTTGTTGAGAAGAGAACGTTGCCAAAGAGACGTTTTCTAGCTGCACTTTTTNCTCTGTCTCTCTCTCTTCCCTTCTTCTATCCAAAAACATTAAACCATAAACGGGGGGGGGAAGGGGGGGGATTGGTGGCTGACTGACTGACTGACTGACTGAGTGGAACGGAATAATTCTCATTTACGGCGCAAAAGATCGTAAAATTTTGTGCTGCAAAACGTCATAAAATTTGGCGAAATGACATGTGCCAAAAATCAAGGGGCGAAAATTTCCCTTTTTTCCCCTTTATATCGCGCCAAATTTGCGTATTTTTGTGTGTTGTTTGTGTGTGTGAAGCGCAAATTTCGCATATGCCCCCAAAAATCGTAAAAAAAGAGAATCAAATACAAAAATTTTCCATTCAAATTATAATAGAAAGACAAAATTGTCTAAAAAATTATAAAAATAATAAAAAATAGCCAAACAATTATGTGTAATTTATTCCATAAAAAGGTTATGAACAAACATTAAAAAATGAACTAAAAAAAAGTAAAAAATGAAAAAAATTCGCTATTTTTTGCAGGAATGCGTGCCGAGCAGGATTTGTACGTGCGGCTGATCGACAGCGTGTCGAAGCAGGCGATCGCCTACGAGGGCCAGGACAAGAATCCCGAGATGTGTCGGGTGCTGCTGACGCACGAGGTCATGTGCAGGTAGGAGATAGCGTTCAGATAGTGGCAAATAATTTCGTCATTCTGCGTGTGCTGGGATGGAATGTGATGTGGGGGTGGGGGGGTGCAAGGAAGGGAAGGATGGGGTATCATTCCGCATGGTTTGCGAGGGATTAGCGGGATGGATGTGTGGTGCGGTGGATGGGGGTTGGGGTATTGCGTTCTTTGTAGTCATATGCTGTCTGTCTATGTAGCTCATCTGTAGGGACTGGGGTCTCAAGAGGTAAGGTGGGGGTGGATGACATAAAACATGTATAATTTGGCAAAAACCAAGAAGCAAAAATTCACGTAATTCCAAACCTAAAAAGTCATTTCTGATCATTTCATCATTATACATACATATGTATGTATGTATGCGTGAACCGTAAAAGAATGAAAAAATTGCAGAAATGAATGTGTGCCCGGTTAGCTCAGTCGGTAGAGCACCAGACTCTTAATCTGGCTGTCGCGGGTTCGAGCCCCGCATCGGGCTGATTTTCTTTTTTTAACTTTTTTCATATTTTATAAATGTTTTAGAATAAAATAAAAAAAGAAAAAAAAGGAAAATCTATTAATTTTTTATGATAATCTCTTGATTTTTCGATCTTTAATTTCGATCTTTGATCTTTAACCATTTTTTATTTAAAATTTATAATTTTTTTCGATTGAAAATGAAACAAAAAAGTGAGGAAAGAGTGTGTGCCCGTTTAGCTCAGTCGGTAGAGCACCAGACTCTTAATCTGGCTGTCGCGGGTTCGAACTGATTTCCTTTCTTCATGTCTTCATAAATTAATTTAATTTTTATTTTTTTCCCTTTTGTTTTTCATTTTTCTCACCAAGTTTTTGGGAGTGAACAACAAAATTTTGTTTGATTTTTTCATCCACAAATGGATTAATTACATTTATTTTCCAATTTCAAAAAGTTTAGCCGATGCTGCGAGAAGAAAAGCTGTGGAAATCGCAACGAAACGCCCAGCGACCCGGTGATCATCGACAAGTAAGCTTTTTTTGAACAACTGTAATTTACATTTTAATTCACAGTATGTATGCGTATATGTATGGTCTTTAGATATTTTCTAAAATTCTTTCTCAAATGCAATCAAAATTGCCTGAAAAACGCAGGAAATCCACGAGACATGCGCCGTTTTCAGGTATTTTTTCACTATGCATACATTTATCTTTTTATGAAGACGGTAGTTAGCACGGATTGACCATAGACCGTACTGTAGTAAGCACCATTCTGTACATAGAATGAGTATACATACAGTACGTAGTACAACCGTACTAACTGCATGACATACCGCACTATTACCATACCGTAACCATCGCCATACTGCAGTATTACCATACTGTAGCACGGCAATACTTCAGCACGATCATACTGTAGCATGAACATACTGTAGTAATTTCGACTGTACCGTAGCATGACTATACCGCACCACGACCTTAACGTAGCATGACCATACCGTAGCACAACCATACTGCAGTGTGACCATACTGTAGTATGTAAGTTCGACTGTACGGTAGCAGGACCATACCGTAGTATGTCCATACCGTATTATGACCACAGAAAGTTTGTGTGTGTGTGTTTTTACATGCATACATTTGCATTGGCATTTACACACATATATGTACATATATGCATGTATGTGTATATGTATGTATTTGTTGATGAATTGCGCGCTTTTTCGAAGGTGGTGCTCTCGACAACGCCGCGCGTCGACTCAGGCGTGCTCGCCGTCTCCGACAACATGTTCGTCCACAACAACTCGAAGCACGGCCGGCGCGTGAAGCGCGGCAGCGAGCTCGCCGAAGGTGGGCGATTTCTTCATCTCAATGTCAATCAAAATGATCACAATATCATCTCGTTCAAATTGATATTATCTCATTCAAAATGATATTATTTCAAAATGATCACAATATCATCTAATTCAAAATGATAACAATATAATCTCATTCAAAATGATATTATCATCTCATTCAAAATAATCAAAATATCATCTCAGATTTTTATGCTATTATCAACATTTTGGTGTTGATATTCGATATTCGAATTAATGCTGATATCATCTATACTGATATCAGTTCAAAAAGGAATTAACTGATATCAATACAAAAAGGTACTACAATGATATCAGCACTCAGTTATACTTTAATAATATCAGTTCAAAAAACACACTACACTGATATCAATACAGTAAATAATGGGAAAAATTTTTTCTCACTTTTTTGGACACATTTTTTGACAAGTTTTTGAGTGATATTTTGCGTTGATATCACTTTATCGTTGGCAATCTTGAGTGATAGGTTGGGTTGAGTGATATTTTTTATGTGCGTTATTTATCGGAGAAATATGCAAATGAGTGAGAATTGATTAAAATTTCGATGAAAAATTAAAACAATAAAAAAGCAACAAAAGCGAAAGTATTAGAAAGCAAAGCAAAAGCAACATTCAGTGAGAAGAAAGAAAGGGAAAGGGCAGAAAGAAAAGAGCAGTGGAGAGAGTACAAGAAGAAAGGAGAGGAAAGGACAAGAAAATATAGGAAAGAAAAGGAAAGGAAAGAAGTAGAGAAAGCACAAGAAGAAAGGAATGGAAAGGATAGATTTTGGAAAAGAAAAAATGTGAAATGATATCACATTTTTTCTCATTCTCTCTCTCTTTCTTTCATTCTCTGTATGCGCTTTTCTTTTTCTCTTTCTTTATTTTTTTCTTTATACATCTTATGTATGTACACATGTCTCATGCTTTTGCTTTCTCTCTCTTTCCTTTCTGCCTGACTGGCTTTTGCTCTTTCTCTCCTTCCTTTCAAAAAAATTTCTCGGAAATATATAAAATTTATGTTTAATGCTGTGGCCTGGCCATTCACAGAAATTGATGACTTCCCACCACAAAAAAATAAGTACCAAATTTCATGATGAATTCGTCAAAAGCGAGAGTTTGTGGAAATTATGCAAATTTCCGTCAAATAAAACAAAATCGACAAATATTTTTGTGACAAATTTACAAAACGAATATTTACATAAAAAGTTAGACGATTAACAGCAAAAAAATCGCAAAACTATGTAAAAAATAATGGAAAACTAAAATAAAAAATACATAAAAAAGAATCAGCCCGATGCGGGGCTCGAACCCGCGACAGCCAGATTAAGAGTCTGGTGCTCTACCGACTGAGCTAACCAGGCACACATTCATTTCTGCAATTTTTTCATTCGTTTACATTTCACACATATATTTCATATAACTGAACAGGATGGAAGTCAAAAAGTCCTCGATAACAATCATGAATCGATCGTCTCATTTCTTTCTCTCCTTTCACATCTTTTTTCCCTTTTAAGCAAAAAAATTAAAAAATGAAAATAAAACAGGCAAATTATTCGCTTTTTCTTCATTTTTTCTCTACATTTTCGTTATTATGCTTCATCCGTAGCTAGCAACTCACCAAACACATATTTTTCATATTTCAGATGAAAGCCTCGGCCGGCTGGGCGGTTGTAGCACGACGGCTGGCTCGTCCGCGGAGGCGGCCGCCCTTCTCCTAGGCGGTCGCGCCTCGGCGGGCGGCGGCGCCTCAAGTCCTATGCCGCCGGCGACGCCGACGATCAAGACGATTTGCCCGGCGGAGAGCTGGTGCCAGGGTGGCACGACCGCCATCATCATCGGCGACCACTTTCACGACGGCGTGCGCGTCAACTTCGGTGCGGCCAGCGTCTGGGCGGAGGTGATCACGCCGCAGGCGATCAAGGTCGTCGTGCCGCCGCGCGCCTCGCCCGGCACCGTCGAGGTGACGCTGCTGCAGCAGGCGCCGTCCGGCGGCATTTGCGCGTCAAAGCAGGTGAAGTACGCGCGCCACTCCGCCTCCGCGTCATCGAACGCCGCGTCGCCGCCCTTCAGATTCACATATATCTGTAAGTATACGGTCGTAATGATCTGCCCTGACGTGGACCTGAGCTTTCGCAGTCATGACCTTGACCTTCTCATCCGGTAAGGGTCAGAGGTCGTCAGAAAAAACGTAACCGTACCCTACGGCTCAAGGTCAGATCAGATTTACACATTTTTGCACAGTCATGAGGCGGTGTAGCTCAACCTCCAATAATACCTAACATTTTGAATTTGGGGTGGTGATGATTTTGTAATTTAGCGCTCTCCGAGCCAAACATCGACTACGGCTTCCAGCGACTGCAGAAACTCCTCCCCAAATACCCCAACGACCCCGACCGACTGCCGAAGGAGGTGATTCTGCGGCGGGCGGCAGACCTCGCCGAGGCACTCTACAACAGGTTCGTTCCTCTCGGCATTCCGTGGGATAGCTTGGGTTGGGAGGGGGGGAGGCATGCCCCACTGTACCAACCATATAAGAGCCTAAAACCTTAATTGTACATGCTTTATGAAGTAATCTATGACGAGTTTAGAACGCCCGAGCACTTGACGCAATACGCGTCCGCCTACACGGCGGCGCAATTCGAATCAGGTATGTGGTCTTAATGAATGGTCTGTTAACATATTTTTAACATATTTGCCTAGAATGACAGCCGTGAAATTGTTCATTTGCATTTTAACTGAAATTCATACTAATTCCGCAAAGACAAAGTAAAAAAATATCAAAAAATGAAAAAAAAGAAATTAAAAGAAAAAAGAAATCAGCCCGATGCGGGGCTCGAACCCGCGACAGCCAGATTAAGAGTCTGGTGCTCTACCGACTGAGCTAACCGGGCACACGTGAATTACTCACTTTTTTGTTTCCTTTTTCAATCGAAAAACATTTTAATTAAATAAAAATTAAAGTCTAAAATTTGTTTTTTGAAATTTTGTTTTAAGAACTTTTATTTGTTGTCAGATTTGAATTCTCTTTTTTACAAGATTAAATTGTCACAATTTGCCATGTAAAAAAGTTTAAAATTGTTGGACACAATATAAATTTTATAATTTTAAAGAGTTATTTGTTCCAGATTTGGTGGCGGACTACGCGGCGCGCGGCGGTCACACGTCGCCGCGCTCGCTGATGGCCGCGGCGGGCTACGGCGCGGCGGCGAACGTCGGCGGCCTCACGAACATGTGGAGTCCTGTGTGCTCGACGGGCGCGATGTGTGGCATCAGCGGCGGCGGTGGCGCGTCCGCCGGCTATCCGCCACAATTGCAGAGCGCGGCGGCGGCCGCAATCTCTGCCGCGCCGGCCGCTACCGTAGCCGCGACGGCCAACTTTTTCAATAGTCCAATGCACGGTGGGTGTGAGTGATTGCGGATAGGGTTGATAAGCGATAAAGCGATGAAGATTTGATGCGAACGAAAGCATGAGAGAGACGGAGAAACATTGAAAGGATGTAGAAAGAAAGGAAGTGTTGTAGAGAGTTATAGAGAGATAGAGAGAAAGTGAAAGAATGAAAATCAGAGAGAGATGTAGAAAGAGTCATACAGAGAGAGCGAGGGAGTGAGAGGAAGAGTGATAGAGAGACAGGGGGAGATATAGACAGATGAAGAGAGAGATGAGAGAGCGAGAGAGCGAGAGACAGAGACAGAGGAAGAGTGAGAGACAGAGAAAGAGAGTGTGTGAGAGAGAGAGAGAGCAAAAGAGAAAGGGATTCAAATAGTTTGGAAAAGAAAGTGTATTTCCCATAAGCACACATTCTATTAAAAAAAGGTTTAAACCACCAAAAATATTCGAAATTCAAATTCCCGCACAATTTTAGGCTTTTCGCCGTTCGGCAATGTGAATCCGTTCGCCGCCTCGCTTCAAACGCTACAAAAGCCGGGCGCCTATTGAGCGACCACCAACCACTACGGTGTAATGGACGTTCACTACTGTAGACACTTAACTACTACCATAGAAGCGAACTACAATGTACAGTAACTCATTAATATTTTAAATAAATATATATTGTATGTATACACTTACTACATATGTATATTGTAACTGTTGAATATTACTACTGTAAAAACTTATTACAGTATTTGTATGTGTATATTTATAATGAGACGCTTCCTACCGTACGTGGCGGCTCTCTTTCAACGCTATAGCATACGTACATATTACTGTACTGTAGAAATTTTCTATAGGTATACTGTAGACTCTTACTGCATATACTCTACACAGACTAGTGTGTACAATAGGAGCAAATTTGAATTGTAGAAACACAACACTACTGTAAAGAGCGTATACAAACACGATAGAAGCCTCACACTACTATGGTAGAAGCGTCCAAAACATATGTTTCCCTTCGTTGTTCGTTGTTTGTTGGTTTGTTTGTTTGTTTGTTTGTTTGTTTGTTACGATAATTCACAAAAATGTCATGCGCAAAAAGTACGGTGATGAGACGATCTCAATACACACATATACACACATATATATGTGTGTATATGTATGTGTATGTATGTACATGTATTCGTGTGTATATGTAATTCTCATTTTATTTTTTTATCTCATTCTCATTCTGTACGGTACGATATGATTGATATGTATGTATTTGTTTTCCAAAAAAAAATTATTTATTAATAAACAATTTCAAAGACACAAATTGGCCAAATTACGCAAAAAAATTTTTTATTGTTCGATTTCACTGAAATATGTTCATTGTGAAGTTCAGTTTAGTGTCAAATCGCCGAATCGTTTTCTGAAGCGGGAGCTGATTTTGACAGTAATCAAAATTAGGAATCGTAAACATACAAACATTGGCATCAAATACATAATCGACGAAATATTCAATATTTAGTGGCGAAATCTTGAATCACTTCTTCCGCGAATTACAAAAAAAGCAAAATTTTATTAAAAATTATTCATAAAATATAAAAAAAAATGAAATCAGCCCGATGCGGGGCTCGTTGTGATAAAGGTTGGCGCTATTCGAATGTTTTCTAAAAAAANTAATATGGATTTGTCCACAACAATCTCCTTGTAATCTCCTTAAAAGACGTATTATCAATAATCTGATTTGAGTAATTCTGCTTTAGCATGCTTTTCCAATTCCAAATACCGCACGTTTTCAGCTGGGGCCCCACCTGGGGTCAGGGCGGCTACGCGTTCGTGGAGCGCAACGCGAACATGTGCGCGATCGCCTACTACTCCAGCTATCCGACCGTCGGCGGCTCTCTGAGCGCCTGCTCCAATTGTCAGTGCATTAGCGGTTGAGCTACTTCGAGTGACAATTTGCACAATCCTTTTGAAAATTTGCATAAGCCTCTTGTGATATAGTTTGCATAGTATATTTGACAATTTATATAACCATTTTGACAATTTGCGTAAGCTTTATGCGATAGTTTGCATTAACCTCTTGACAATTTGCATAGTCTCCTTGACAATTTGTATGAGCCTCCCGTGACAATTTGCATAAATGCTTTGGTAGTTTGCATTAACCTCTTGACAATTTGCATAGTCTCCTTGACAATTTGCATGAGCCTCCCGTGACAATTTGCATAGTCTCCTTGACAATTTGCCTATGTCTTCTGTATGATAGTTTCTCGTGTAGATTGCATATTTGCATAGACGTTTCCATGTGTATAGTCAGTCACTTTGCTTTGTGAAAATATCCCATGGATAAAATAAACTGACAAAACCGTTTTCACCCTCCACAAACCAAGATAATCCAACAAAATACCGACATTTTTTGCGGATCCACTTTGCGCACGACCATTAAAATTTTTGCGCTTTTCCGTTTTTTGTAATCTTTTTTCACTAGAAGGAGCTTGAGAGCCTTAGGCGAATCTCCTAGTAGTATGCTGAGCCTTAGCCTTAGCCGAAGCCTTAGGGCTGAGCCTTAGGCGAGCAGGCAAGTCTGGTGACTGTTCGGAAATCCTCTGGTCCGCAAATGTGGGCCATTAACGCTGAGCCGCAAATGTCGGTGTGCCCAAAATACACGCCTAAGCCAGCCAGCCAGCCAGGGATTGAGTCGGAAATGAATTTGAGAAATTTCGAAAATCGAATTGAAAAAATCGCCAACAATCAAAATTCGAAAGATTCAAAAACAAAAGGCGAAAATACTGTACACCGAAAACAACTACCGTAGTTACGATCACTTTGACGTAATTCGCAATCCATAATTACCTACATCAGCTGCGCCGAAGTCCTACCTTCCTCCATGTGGTGGGTAGCGGACGCGCCTATACATGGGAGGAATTTGATTTTGGTCACGAGGCTAGGGGGGTTGAACCTTAGTGCTATAAAAGGGCGGAAATCCGTTAAACCTCGATGCTATAAAATTGGGGAAATCTTTTTTTGCAAATTTTCATTTTTACCAATTTATTTTTACCCCCCTGAAGCCTTCAAGTTGAAGCAGTGAAATTTTGCTGTTTTTTTTTCATTTTTTATTATTGCATTTATTATCAACAAAATTTGTTGCAAAATTTGTTCATAGCGGGTATTTCGCGTCAGACGATTAAAATATTTTATTGCCAAGTTTTCAATAAAAGAATGATTATATGTATATATGTATGTATGTATGTATGTATGTGTGTATGTATGTGTGTATGTATGTATGTATGTATGTATGT
>SAUE01000147.1:213061-225489 GCA_009724625.1 Deladenus siricidicola | reverse complement strand
TCTTCTTATTTTTCATTTGGCAATTTTATTCTTTATTATCTGCGACAATATATAACTAGCTAGGCTGTCTGGCTAGAAGCAAAAAACGTTAAGGCCCCGCATTACAAGGCGATGGATGCCGGGGTTTTTTTGCAGCCGTCTTTTTTATAATAATTTTTCGTCAAATTTTAACGTTTCCGTCAAATTTAGACGTTTCCGTCAAATTTTAATAGTTAAAAAGTCAAATTTTAATAATTGACGCTGTATTCGTCGCTCCGTCGTCGCGACCGACGCACTGAATAAAAACCTCGAGCGAGTTGGACGCGTGCGGCAGTTTGGAGTCGCTTCAGCGCATGACGAGCTGCCACGATAGTCCGCATGACGAGCTGCCACGATAGGACGAAGTAATCGCCGTCGAGCTCCTTCGCCGTGGGCCAAACGCCAAAACCGTTGGTGAAATTCGTGACGCACATACTCACGGTAGCCTTTCTTGCGCTTGCTAAAGTTGTAATCGTAAAAATTTCATTCAACGTCTATGCAATCTCACGACAAATAGGTATTGCGCTCATTACTGGCGACCAGTATATTCAAATATACTGGGTCCATTCACGAAAATCGCAATAATGCCGTGTTAACTCTTTTTTGCAAGCTGAACAATGTCCGTCCCGCCCCGAGTTCAACAGCGCAAATCAGGTACTATTTGTTTTCTGTGAGTGGAAGGAAGCTCGCTAGAATCCATCAAATTCCTTATTCATTCTCACTTTTTTTTTTATCCCCAGATCCCCCGGTGGTCCTGTGCTCACTAAATCAAACTTCCCCACACATTTAGTATCTAAATGACATTTGTTTTACATTTTACCGTAACGCAAAAAAAAATAAATTTATAAAATAAAAAATACCGTTATGCTGCATTTTGATTACGAAGTCGAACGACAGCGAAGTTTAACATCCTAAAAATAATATAATTTTATTGGCGCACCGACAACTCGTCAACAGACATCTCGTCTTCGGGCAATTCATGTTCGGACAAACCGCCAAAAACAATTATTTTCCGACAACTCGTCCGAGGACAACTCGTCTCCAGAAAACTCATCTTCAGACATCTTATCTCATGACTACTCATCCCCAAAAAACTACAACTCCTCCTCAGACAACTCATCTTTGGACAACTCGTCCCCAAAATGATATAATTGATAATTTTTATGCGTTTTAATCATTTTTTAAAGTTATCACTTCGTAAACTTTTAAACGTGATTCTTAACACTTTTATTAAAAACAGATTTTTTGGCACAAAACAAAAATTTCATTCAAATCTTTCGCATCAAAATGCGTTTTCGTTACATATGTATGTACCATGGGTGTAAAAATTTCGATTTTCGGCGTTTTTTTTTCTTTCGATTTTCGGTTTCCGATTTTCGGAATTTCAAATCTCTTTCGGTTTTCGATTTTTTAAAAATTTTTTTTTCGAATTTACTTAGTACAAAAAAATCTACAAAAAAATTACTTTTTTGACTTGTATTTGATCAAAATTTCAGGAAATTTTTGAGCTCGTGCGGCTATCACCGGCTTGTTCTATTCAGGTTGATATCAGATTAGATATCTTCTTTCATACATCTATAGGCTTACTTACCAGTTTTTTTATTATACAAAAACCTAATAACAAAAATCGAAAAAATAACGAAAAGGCATGCCGAGGATCCGAACTTGCACACCCAAAAGCATCTACGTGGACATTAACCACTAAGCCACACAGTTCATTTTGCGATGAAACAAATTTTTGTTAATAATTAAACGAATTACTGCATAAATTGAAAATAACTTTTGTTCATGATTTTTTGAAAAATGTATTGAAAAATACATAAAATATATACAAAAGAAATGAAAAAAATTTGCAAAATTTTTTACAAAATTTTCGATTTTCGGTGAATCTTTTCTTTAGATTTTCGGAAATTGATTTTTCAAATTTTCGGTTTTCGATTTTCGGAATTTTGAATTTACTTTCGTTGCACCCCTGGTATGTACTTGTCTATTCAAAATTTTTTAATTTTAATAAAAGTGTTAAGAATCACGTTTTAAAGTTTACGAAGTGGTAACTTTAAAAAATGATTTTAATTTTTTTTGTTTTAAAAAACGCATAAAAATTATCAATGATATCATTTTGGGGACGAGTTGTCCGGAGATGAGTTGTCTAAAGATGAGTTGTCGTTTTTTGGGGATGTGTAGTCCGGGGATGAGATGTCTGAAGATGAGTTGTCTGGAGACGAGTTGTCCGCGGACGAACTGTGGGGTCACCAATCTTATTATAATTTAGTACAAATTAAAAATTACAGAAAAATTGATTTATGATTTTGAGGGAAATTTACTAAAAATGGATATCGTGTTTGAATCAAAAATGATTTCTTTAGAAAATTGAATATTACATCAAAATTTTGATTTAAAACATTTGATTTAGGCTAAAAAATAGAATCAATGAAAATCAAAAATTTCCAAAGTAAAATCAAATTTACGTTTGGTGAATGGCCACCGGTATGCACGAGCTGTTTGCAGTCGACCGCTGACGGTTAGGCATGTCGGCGGCCGCGCCGTATGTCTATCTCTCATCGACGACGAAGACATTCGCCACGCCATGTGCATATTGACTTCAGAAGTCGACTAAAAGCTCTTTAAATCCTTAAAATTCTCGATCGGAAATATCAACTCTCAGAAACATCAACCTCATATCTCAAAAAATGAAGTAAATTCCTTCGGAGATTTCGTGAAGTGAATTCTTGAGGTATGAGGTGGGGGTGGTCAAAAAATGAAAATTAATATTCAAAATGAACTTGAAAAAAGTTCACAGGTTCAAATAAATTTGAAAAAAAAATCCTCAGGGCATTTATCGAGAGGTCACAATTTTCAAAATAAAAGAAATTTTCCAAAATTCTGAAAGGTGAAAAAGTCTAGTAACTTTTGCTTTCTCAATTTTCTCAGTGGTGCGCGCGTTTGCCGCGCGCCGACACGCAGCGCGTCGGCTCGTCTAGTCTATTTGTTTTTAAAATGTGATATATCTATTTTTATTTTTTGCCTTTGTACACGAATGAAAAATAAATAGCCAGTGGCAATTGTAAAAAAATTTTCTCTGCCGAAATGACATAAGCGCGATTGGCAAAAATACTTTTTTTCCTCTCCGTCAATTTTTATTGTGTAATATTCTGTACATTTCGTGTGTTTTTAATGTGTGTTTTATGAGAGACAGTATGCAAGATCGCTTAATTGTACATATTCAGACATTTTTTTTTGATAAATTTATAATTTATTTTTGATTAGTTTATTTTTGCTTAATTTATAATTTAGAAATAATTCATTTATTTTCTGCTTCATGTATACCCGATTTTCGCCCGTTGTAAAAGTATGTATATGCGCTCTTTTGCATGTTACGTTTTCATGTCGTGAGCTGTGATGTAGAACTGTTCTATATTTTGTGCATATTCTTTATTTTGTATTTATCTATAATCTGTAAGATTATCTCTAATTATTATTATAATCCCCTATAAAACGCAAGGACTGTCTGTCGTTCATTCATTCCGCAAAAAAAAGGCGGTTCAAATCAGCGCCGATTTGTGGCGTTGCATTTTGCGGCAAAATTTTCATTTGAAATTTCATTTCCAATTCTCTTTCTGCTTCCTCAAAACTTTGTCCTTGCAATTTCGACAGTAAATTTCGTTCTTCGCGTGTATCGGTTTGTATTTTTTGTGTTTTGCATGCATTTTTTTTAATAAATGTTCCGAGAAACAATTGAGGGGCTTCAAAAAACAATCCAATAGCCCCAAAATAAATTGAGGGGGTCGAAAGCATTTCGATAGCCCCAGAAACAATTGAGGGGGTCAAAAAAACATTTCGATAGCACCAAAATAAATTGAGGGGGTTAAAAACTATTCCATAGCCCCAGAATCAATTGAGGGGCGTCAAAAGCATTTCGATAGCCTCGGAAACAATTGAGAGGGTCAAAAACAATCCAATAGCCCCAGATTTTTGTATTCCCTATACTGTGTGTATAAAGCATGCGTCAGGAAGCACTCAGAAGGCGAAAAATGACAAAGGCAAAATGCTCTTTTTATGGGGCGTATAATTATGCAGATGCAAGTGAATAATATCTGTACAATTAAAAATGGAAATTTTTTCATAATCTGGACAAAACCAACATTTTTTATCAAGTCAAATACTGCAAAAAAATTTTCAGTAAAACTCAAACGCGATGAACGAAACGAAAATGCTGACGCTGACCATCGAAGACGTCAACGACGAAATTAACGTGCGGCCGTTTGAAGGCGAGCGCGTGACGATTGCCGGCGTGCCGTGGCATATTATGGCGCGCTGGAGGCCGTGCGAGTATTCAGTGGCTGTACTCGACTTTCGCGTCGTGTGCGATGGTGACGCCGCCGACGCGTCGTGGAAGCGACGCGCGAAATTCCAGCTGCGTCTTTTGGCGGCGAGAATGGAGCAATACTCTGACTTAAAGCACTACTCCGGCACTTTTCAAACCTTCAGCTGCGTCAAAAACAACTGGGGCTGCTCAAAGTTCATAACGCACAAAGTGAGTGTCCGATAAGCTGGCGCGCAGGGGAGGGGGGGAGGTAGCGGACGTTATATCGTCTCCCCCACAACAAGAAATTTGAAAAAGTGCAAGAACTTTCCGAACAACCTCATACTTTTTTTTATAAAATGAATTTCAAAAAAGTTCAAGTTAATTTAAAACAAGTTCAAATTCAAAAAAAAGTCAATGCTGAACTTTCCATTTTCAAATTGTCGTATTCGTTGAATAGAAAACTGGAAAAAAATTCTATCCAATTACATATAATTGATTTTAGATTAACTAAAAATATAAAATTTAGCAAAAATAATTGAAATTGGAAACAAGCCGCTGGTTGAAATTAATTTTGGAAAATTCTGAACACGCTTTATTTGAACTTTTTACAAAATGATTTGAACGGATGCTTTTTACTAGAGGTTTTCCGAACCCCGGATTGGGAAAACGGTCCGAATTTTTACCTTTTTTTAATTTCCCTATCGGTCGAGTGGCATAAGATTCAATTTATTATTTTTTCAACTATTCAGTGTTTTTTAATGCCGAATTTTTTGGCGATTTTTTTTAAATTTTTTGACGAATTTTTTAGAAGGAAAAAGCATTTCAAAAAATCAAACCAATATAATTACAAGACTTGGATTCGGGTTTGGTGTTTTTACATGGGTTCGAGTTCGGGTTTGAAGCATTTTACAAAAATGGGTTCGGATTAAAGCGTTTCGAAAAATGAGTTCGAGTTCGGGTTCGAGTTTGGACCACTTTTCCGTGTTTGGAAATCCTGTACTTTTTTCCCACTTCCCATGTTTTTCATTCCGAAATTTTTTTTGGCTTTTTGCGTGTAAAAATCGATTTTTAATTTTCCGTGAAGTAATAGAAAAAATTTTTGCGCAAACTCCCCCCTGTCCACCGGAAATTATTTTCTGGCCTTGGCATTCCGAGTTCTTCATTTTTCCCATTCCATCTCGCCTTCCATCTATTAATAAATATTAAATAATTTTTTCTTTCTTGCAGGGTTTGATGAATCCGAACAATGGTTTCGTCGTCAACGAAACGATAATGCTATCGGCGCACGTTACAGTAAGGTAAAGTTGGTTTTTTATTTCAACTAAATCAACAAAAAAAGAAACTTTTTTTGCAATTGGGACGACCATGGTCAGAGCAGCCGCTGGTAGGTTGTGGTTGTGGTACGAGAAAATGAATATTCCATTTCGGAAATGGAAAGTCAAAATTTTTTTTCGAAAAAATGTTGGCATTAGATTAAACGAAACCGTTAATAAAAACGGTTTAATCACAACTGGATTTAGAAAAATTATTTTTGAGAAAAAAATGTATACCACTATTATGTACACCAGGGGTGGCAAAATTTTCCGTTTCCATTTTCCGCTTTTTTGGCCTAAAATTTTCCATTTTCCATTTTATGAAAATGGACCATTTTCCGGAAAATTTCGCATAAATGGGGAGCATGGTTGGCCTTAAAAATTTAATGTTCGGAATCATTTGAAATTGCGCAGAATTTTAAAACTTTGTAAATTTTGGTATAAAAAAGCTGTATTTTCTGTATTTGGAAAAAAACTGAAAAAAAGATATTTGAAAAAAATCTGTATTTTCCGTTTCCATTTTCCATTTCCCTATTTTCCGCTTTTTTGGCCTTTTTTGGCAAATTTTAAAATTTTCCGTTTTCCAAACGCGGAAAATAAAAGTTCTTTCCATTTTCCGTTTTCCCTTACGTAAATGAAATTTTATTTTCCTGCCGACCCTGATGTACACATAACCACAGCGTTAAGAACAAACGTCTTGGTAAGAACGAAAATAAATTTTTTTGGCCATAAATCCGGCGGCGCTGGGTAGCAAGGAAATTTTTTATATGTGAAAATCGCAGTAAATTTTAAAAAAATCCACGCCATAGTGTACTGGAAACGTGGTTCTGAGGTTTTTGATTTTTAACCGCAAGGGTTTTTGCTGAAATTACAAACTTCAAAAACAGAATGAAAGAGAATTCATCAAAAATTTCAGAATTTTAGCTGCGTTTTCAGCTGCGCTATGGCGCAGGATTGTTGGTTTTGCGCCACTCTGTAAAAAGCTATTGGGTTGTGCCATAATTTTTATTAAACTTTAAAGAAATAAAACAGTAAGAAAACATAGTTATGAAATCAAATAATCGCCACCATTCAACCAACCACACTGCCATGCATCTTTTAAGTAGCTTGTAAATTCCTCGTTTAAATAGTCTGTACCCGATTTCTGATCGATAAACACACGCGGATACCAATTTCGAGTTCTTCGTGGTTTATGGCGCCCACGCAGGAAGTTCTTCGCCCTGATGCATGGTAGTGGGACGGAGCAATGTCTAGTGAGTAAGGCGGGTGAGTATGTAGATCCCAGGCAAGCTTCTCCTCGATGTGGCGACGCGTGAAGTTTGCGGTCGCCCATATTTATGGACTTCGTTTACTGATATTTCTGGCAATTTCTGCAGTACGATCATTTAGTACAAGGTTACACCGCATTTTGCGGCGCGAATTTGAAATAAATAAAAATGTTTCGCATTTTTTAAGATTCGCGAAAAATTTGCAAATTTTCATTGTATTATTTGAGGTTTAATTATTTTTTGTGGGATTATTTGAGGCCGCAAAAAGACTTAAAACACCTAAAACTTTCTACGCATTTGGAAAAAGCGTCAAATTTTTTGTTTGTTTTCAAAATTCAAAATTTAGAAAGACACCGGCCGCGCGAGCGGAGAAACAACGGGAGTGGAAGGCGGAGGTGGCAAAAAAGCAAAAAATCATCGAAATATTGGCAGCAGCTAAACTGAACGATAGCCGCAAATATTATTATGAAGATTTGGATACTGTACGACAATTAGTATACCAACTTCAAGCAGTCAGGATAGTGAGCGCGGAATTGGCAACAACGAAAGAAGCGGCCGCGCGCCACGAGGAAGAAGCGGCGTCTTTGCGCGTGCTCCTCGATGAAAAGGACGCCAAAATTGCGGAAATAAGCGCAAAGTTGGCGGTTGCCTCGAGCGACAACGCGCAAGCCGCCACGTGGAAAGCGCAAGCTGTCGAAAGCTTGCGCTTCGAAGCCGAGCACGCGGCGGCAGCCAAAAACGCGGCCGCGCTCCATGACGTCGAAGCGGTGCGTTTGCGTGCGCTCCTCGACGAGCAGAGCGCCAAGGTCGCGGAAATAAGCGCAAAGTTGGCGGAAAAAGATGCGCTCATCGCGCAACTCGGCAAAAATTGACGCAAACCGCACCGGAATTGGCGCCAATTATTTAATTGACCCTGACTTAATTGACAATCATTTTAAGAAAATTTTCGTATTGTGTGGGATTTGGCAGTGTTTTTTTGCTTTAATGTAATAATGCAATTTTTGATGAAAGAATGTGTATTTCTTTACGTCAGGGAAATTTCGTCGCGTAATAACGAATTATGAGCAATGAATTTGCGAAGTTTTTAGCAGTGCTTTGACTTGAATCCGCAAAAAATCAAACCGGGTGGAACGCAGTGCTTTGACTTGACTCGGACCCATTTTTTTCGTTTTTTTTTTTCAAAGTTCAATAAAAACTCGAGTTTTTCATAAAAACTAAAAGTTTTTTTGAAATATTCTTGCGTTTTTTATGTGGTTTCAGTAAGAAAAATTCAGGATGATTGGTGAAAAAATAAACCAGATAATTAACAAACATGACGGGTCACTTGCGAAAATGTAGTCAAAAGTGGCCGAAAACAAAATTTGAGTCAATCTTCCGGAGAGACTTCGATTTTCTCGCTCATTTTTTCACCATATCATCTTCACTTTTTTTTTGATGAAAACAACCACATCAAAAAAACCAAGAATATTTGGAAAGAATTTTCAATTTTTATGAAAAACTCGAGTTTTTATGAAGCAGTGAAAATGAAGTGAAGACGACTCCGGAGTCATCCTAGTCATTTTGGAGTCAAGTCAGAGCATTGGGTGGAATGCTCTGGCTTGGAATGCTCAAGTGGAATGCTGGCTTTGGTTTTTGTTGAAAATGTTGCAAGAGGAACTAAATGCCTACAAATAAAAAACGAAATCTTCCAATTCCGTGAAAAACCAAAACCAGCGGTCCACTTGAGCTTGAGATGAATCCGGATTCATTTGGATTCATTTTCGGATTGAAGTCAACTCACTGGTTTGTAGTCTCATGATTACTCACGATTACGACGATTACGAGTTATTAATTACGAGAAAGTGAGTTTCTGATGTACGGTATTTTTGACTTCTCTGCAAATTTCTTCACTAAAAAAATCTGCCAAAAACCGCGATTTTCAAGCAACACTTATTCATTTAAAAAATCCAACATTTTGTAATCTTTTTTGTCTAACGAGGTCTTTTTTTCTTTATTTTTGTATTTCTCAGTATATTACAACATCAAAAAACAACACTTTTTCACTTTTACTGCAGTTTTTCGCATTACAGTACCTTTTTGGCAATAAAACTTTTCATGTTAATCGTAGCCTAATATTTATGTATGTTATGCAGCACATACATTTACGTATTTTTAATTTAGCAAAATTTAAACTCAAACAATAAAAATTACAAAATATTTTATTGTAAAATAATTCTAAATATTGTTCAATGAAAAGATAAAAATGAATAGAAGGTTAAGTGAAAAGATGAAAATAATGAATGAGTCATTCGAATCAATAATTCAAATAAATCAAATAATTCAAATAAGTCATTTTAGTTATTTATTGCGTTTTCTTTCATCGAATTCATCGAAAGAATTTGAATAAAAAGCCTATATATAGAAATAAAAAGCCTGAATATAGAAAGTGTCCTGAATGACGCAGTTGGTAGTGTTCGGCCTTTTTGAGTAACAGGCGCAAGTTCAAGCCCCTGCTGGGGGCTGTTCACATTTCGGCATCTACAGCTCAACGAGACGTCTTCCATTACTGCAGAAATTTTTTGAAAAATTTTTTAACCTTGAAGCTGGTTGAATGAAATTTCTAAGTGGAAATGTTTTCCCGGTAGGTTTATGAAAATTTTTCAAACGTTTCTTTCAAACGAGAAATTTTTGTTTTTTAATTTTTTTCTGTCCCTTCCCCCCCTTTAAGCTTAAAATTTTTTATTGTATTTTACCGTTGTAAAATATTTTTTATATAGTATCCTTGCAATGACTCTTTGAAGTGACTTTATTTGCGAATTGTGCGGAAAATATAAATTTTTTGGGATAATATGCGAATTTGGGGGCAATATGGAAATAAGAGAAATAGTAAATATGCAAATTGGGGGCGTTATTTCTTTTAGATATGTATGGATAGCCTTTTAAATCGTAATGTAACATGCAAATTTTCAATTTCTTTTCGTTCATTTGTCGTCAGCTCGGCGTCAGCCGCTGCGTCGTTTCGCGTTCTCCGCGTCCAGCAGCATTTTGTGCACTTCGCGCAGTTGTCTGTGCTTTTCGCGCAGCAGTTCATCTTTGAAGTGCAGATTCTGCTGCTTTAGGCGCAGCATTACATGGGCGGTTTGCAGTGGCGGTTGTGTTTTCTGCATGCGTCGTAGACGCTGCTGCAGATGGCTTTGTACTTTTTTCAGCTGCTCGTTCAATTGTTTCATCTGAGCATCGATTTTGGCTATCTGTTCTTTCATGCTCCGCAGTGAATCCGCCGTATCCACGTCCATTGGCTGCCGATCGACCGTACCCCCGTTACGGTCTACCGACTGCCGATCGACCATACCCCCGTTACGATCTCTGGGCTGCCGGTTAACCCCGTTACGGTCCATTGGCTGCTGGTCCATCGTATCTCTGCTACGCTCCGTTCGCCGCTTTTTAGGGACGCGATCGTTTTGCCCACCTTTTTCAATTTCAATCGTATTCGGCCGTGGTCGTCTGCCATCACTATCGTCAGCCATACGGTTTGTTATCGTATTTTTGCCCAATTCGTCGCCGGTGTTTTCACGTGTTTGTACGTTACCGTCACCAGCAATGCCCTCACCACTTCCATCATCACACAAATGCGTTTTCCTGTCGCAGGTGTAGCCAGTCGCACAATGGGAGCAGGCTGGCCCCACTTCGTAGAAACGTTCGCCCACGAAATTACCACTGTAAACTAATGCGTCAATGCAAATGGTACTGTTCAATAAGAACCATTGATTGTAAAAGGTTCATGAAAAAAGTTCATGACATAAACTCGGTTCAAGAAAAAGATTTCTTAATCGATTTTTGCATTGAAAATTTGGCCTAGCCCGCGTTATACTGTAAGCTTAATATGACTGTATGTTTGTTTGATTAGCTTTCAGATAACAATACATACATACATATTAAGCTTACAGTACAACGCGCTAAGTTATACACAATATACGCAATATTTAAGTACAGTACACTCAGTCGGGAGGGTTGATGCACCGAAAACATTGAAAAGTTTGCGCTCAGTTATGTACAATTTGCAAATTGGCATTTGTAATAAGCGCTATGTAGATCGCAAATGGAAATGAAAAAGTCACCGATAATTGTAGTTGCATATAACGATGATTTTATTGGTGTTTATATCGTGGCGACAATCAGTTCGAATTCCACAACCAATTCTGCTTGTGTTCGCCCACGCTGCCTGCAAAGTTGAATTTGCCGCAAATTTAGGTGATTTATAAATGTAAAATTTTCTGCAAAAACTTTTCTCTCTCTCTCACTCTCTCTCTTTCTCTCTCACTATCAGTTTCTCTCACTCTCTCACTCTCCCACTCTCTCACTCTCTCTGTCTCTCCCTGTCTTTCTCTCTCGCTACCTCACTATCCGCTGAACTCTTTAAATCTATGTTTTTCTCTGTCTCTCCTTTTTCTCTTTCTGTCTCTTTATGTCTCTCTCACATACACATTCTCTCTCGCTGCCTCACTTTCTCTGCCTTACTCTTTATCTTTCTGTCTCTTTCTGACTCTCTCACTCTCTCATCGACAATTGGCTTCAAAAAAAATATAAATCTAACAAACCTGTGTATAATGAGTTGTTACCGCATTTGTCGTGTAATTATAGGGATCTGTGTATTTATAGTTCTCTGACTCCGCCCACCAGTCGTGCACAGCCTCGCGAATCGCCGCAACTTAAAGTCAGATATGTAAAAATAAATAAATAAATAAATATTAGCAAATTATTTATGTAATTAATTCTTCTTAACCTGCGCTGATGTTGTAGGTGGTGAAGAACAGGTTGTCAGTGCTGCCTTTCGGCGACAGCTCTTTCGTGTTGTGCTCGTAGATGCATTTGTCGGCGCGACTTTGCGCCTGCGCCTCCAAATCCATGTCGTACTTCTGAAAAAATTTCGATTTCCCTTCACACCACAAAGCCAGAAACGTGTCTTTCACATCGAAGCCAAGAAAAGTTTTTTTTGCTTTGTTTTTTTTTGCTTTGGTATACCCCCCCCCTCCCTAAGAGGTTAGGGTAAGTTTGTCAATTTCAATGAGCACGTCGCTAGCTAGCGCTATTTTTGCATTATGTGTGAAGCTAGAAAACGGAAATAAATTTCAAAATCACCAGCTTCTTTATGTCGGCCGCCGGCGCCGCCACCGCCAACTCCGAGCGCCGGCGATTGTGCTCGTCGAGGAAGAGTTGGCGCTCGACCGCCGACATTCGCCGGCCGTCCACCAGACTGCCGCCTGAATGAAAGACAAATTTTTTAGTTTTGTTACCGAAAAGAACCGACGCAATTGTTTATTAACCTGCACATTTCACACATCTTTTGAGACCAGTTACACAACCGCCACACATTTTATACATTTTAAACCGACAGACATGTCAAGCATAAAAAAATCGCAAAGACTAAATGGGAAATGAAGCGGAATAAAAAAAAATTTTACAATAATTTTCGAATGGATGGGGAGATTGGCAAGATCTTAAAATTTTCGCAAAAATAAAAAATCGCAAATATTTTCAAAATTT
>SAUE01000147.1:157826-171450 GCA_009724625.1 Deladenus siricidicola | reverse complement strand
ACGCAACTATTTTTAATAACAAAGAACAACGAACAAACGCGATCAACAAGGTAACATTAGAAGTTAGTACTATCGAAAATTATAAAGTCATGAAAAAAGTATCCCATAAACACACGATTTTTCCATGAAATTTTTTTTTTCAATTTTTGTCCTGAAAATGTCGTCTAGTGACTAGTTAGTGGCTAAATCGTCTAGTGGCGAGTCTAATAATAAAACAATTTTTGACAAGCAACGAGTCGCAACTGCGCTAGAGGCGCGGTCATGCATTTTTTCCTAGCATATAATCAATCTGAAGCGTTATGAACTGTCTGGTGTTTTGGTGGTGCAAAAAAAGAAGTTTTGGTACTGTAGAAAGAACAATATGTATGACGACAATACATAGTCGAATCATAGTCGATCAATTTCATAGTCGAGAATGAAATTGATCTGGCAAACACTTTCAATCGCAAAAGTGTCGATCTTTTTATGGGATTTTTACGCTAAAAATCTCTTTTTTATTGCTGTACTCACCAAAGTTGAAAAGGTTGGCCAAATGTGACTGGCGTTTAATACATTTATGGTTTACATATTTAAAAAAATGTCTAGCACAAACTAACTTTTTTTATTCACGTCCAATGGCGTCTCCTCGTTAGCTTTGCGCTTTTTTGGCGCCGCTAAATAATAATTTTAATATTTATTTTTTATCAAAAGTTAAAAGTGCAAAATTTTTGATAAATTTCATATGAGAAAAACATAATCGTTGAGTATATGTATCAGTTATTATATACATATAATAAGTTCATATATTCATGTTATATATAAATAAGTTCATAAAGGTTATATAAAAACTTTTACAATTTACCTTCAAAAGCATAAATCAAAATGAAGACAGTCAAATAGAATACGACAATTTTTGCTCCCATTTCGCCGCGTAGTGGAAAATTGTCGAAATGAAAATGAAAAAGTTTGAAAAGCGAAAGCAACTGAAAAAAGCATAAAAGTGTAGCCTATATGTACACATATGTACATATTTAAAATCTAGGAACTACACGTCAAAAATCGATAGGCAAATTCCGAACAATTGCCGGAAAGAGCGGAAAAAATCTGGCTGTAGGCAGCAGAAAAAAATGCCAGAGAAACAGTAGAAAAAAATTGGCTAACAGTTATTCAGATGGGATGCATTGGGTGGGTAGTGGATGGTATTGTAGATGAGATGGATTGCGCGCATCGCTCTAGTGGGCTAAGCAAAATATATTCTAGAGAGGTATAAGAAAATGTTATCGATCAGTAAGATATACGTACACAGTAAGATGATGCCAGTAGAGCGAGGAAAGGAGGCATAAGTGCTGAGTTAGCGGGCGGCTGGCTGAGTGAAAGCGGTCAGCCAAAAAAAACTCAGCGTTACTCGGCTACCGCCACCTAGTCTACTCCCTCTGACGTCGAAAAATGAACGAAAGCGCAGTGATTCTACATTATTATTGAATTTATGATACACGTACCGATAACAACGTACAACGTACATAGAAGTACTAGTCTACACTTTTCTGCTCTTTTCAGTTGCTTTCGCTTTTCAAATTTTTTCATTTTCATTTTTTTCGACAATTTTCCACTGTGCGACGAAATGGGAGCAAAAATTGTCGTATTCTATTTGACTGTCTTCATTTTGATTTATGCTTTTGAAGGTAAAGTTTAAAAGTTTTTATATAACCTTTATGAACTTATTTATATATAACATGAATATATGAACTTATTATATGTATATAATAACTGATACATATATTCAACGAAAAGCTTCATTGTTCTCGTATGAAATTTATTACTTTTGAAAAAAAAAAATATGAAAATTATTATTTAGCGGCGCCAAAAAAGCGCAAAGCTGACGAGGGGACGCCATTGGTCGTGAATGAAAAAAGTTAGTTTGTGCTAAACATCTTTCAATGTGTAAAACATACATGTATCAACAGCCAACTTTGGCGAGTACGACAAAATTTCACGAATTTTTTCTTTCTAAAATTGTATTGGTGCTTTTTTGTGGATTGTCAGTGCTTAAAAAAGCAAAAATTTGTAAAGTTGTGTTTACCTTCTTTTCAAAAAATGAAAATGAACCCACAAAATGAACATGAAAAAAGTTCATTTTTCTTTTCGTTTGAACTTTTAAAATTCAAGTCACCAGTTCAAGTTAATTTGAAAAAAGTTCAAATTCAAATCGCCAATGAAAAAAATTAAAAATTGATTTTGAATTGGATTTCAACTGGCTTCATTTTGAATTGAAACTTTTTTCAAATGAATTTGAACTGGTGACTTGAATTTAAAAAATTCAAATGAATTTCATTTGAACCAATATGGGAAAAAACTGATTTCTCGACACATTGACATTTTTTCGATTTCAAACAGCTTTTTCCACTTTTTTCGGGGTCACTGTGTCGTTTCACTATTTTAGTCACGTTATTTTACACGCAGAATTTCGCAATTTTTCACGTTTTTTTATCAGTGTTTTTGATCTTGAACTCACTCGTTCTAATTTGCAAATTGGCGCACCCCCGTCATTTGCGGAAACCGACATTTGCGGCTTTCGAAGTTTAACCAATTTTTTGATGGCATATAAAAATATTTTCAAAAAGGTCAAAAATCTATTCGGCGCAGAAATGTATTCTGTGTCGAATAGTATGTTGAATTTTTTTCTATCTCTTCTTCGAAAAATTTTATTATTAAAAAACTAAACATATATATTCCACAAATTTTTTTTGTTGAATTATTTTTTTGTCTTTCAATAATATTATTTTTCAAAAAAAATTAGAAAAATTTTTTACACCTGAGTCGACACATAATAAAATTCTGCATTGAATCGATTGTTGAATTTACTAAAATGTTTTTGACTAAACTTCCAAAAGTCAGTTAAACTTTGAAATCTGCAAATGTCGTTCCCCTTTGCAAAGTATTACTTATGCAATTTTGGAATTTTTTAATAAAAAAAAGAAAATTAATTTCAACATCATATTTTAGCGGCGACGCCGCCACAAGCCGCGTCGCAAAGCGGCGCCTCCTCGCTGTACAAGCGCAGGACGCCGGTCGAGGCAAGCGCGACCGCCGCCGCGCAAAGCGACGCGCCTTCGCCGATCACGGCGCCAAGTCAGTCCGCGTCGGCGCCAAACGCAAATGCGGAGTCCAAAGACTGCTGCATATACTGTGGAAAACCCCTCAATTCCCATAATCGTTCTCGCCACTACGCAAACGTTCATAGAAATGACCGCGTGCGGTGCAACAAATGCCAAGCAATATTCAGTGGACGGTCGGCGTTCGGAAGACATAAGAAAAATTCCTCGTGCACCGGGGAGGCTGAAAACATCGTTTTAGACGGTGACGAAGATCCTATTAAGTACGCCGGCGACGGTAGGAAGCTGAACAGCGAGGAACGTCGCGTTGCGGAAGAAAACCGGATTGCAGAAAGAAATTTGGTTAAGGGCCTACCAAAACCAATTGTCACCGGCGTAAGTCGAAAGAAAAAGTCGAAGAGCAACGAAGTCGCGGCCAGCGCGCCACCGAAGGATGCGGCGGTCGGTGGCGGCGCAGCCAGCGAAAGCGCTGTCGCTGTGCAATTTCCCTCCAATTATGTATTTTTTCTAATTTTAAACTTTCACTCAATTAAAAACTCAAAAATTCAACTTTATCAATCCCCTACAGGAAGAATTTTGGGAAAAAGTCGGAATCGCTACGGCCAGTGCGTCATCGGTGGGAGGTGCGGCGGCATTAATGAGTGGTGCGGCGGCCAGCGGAAGCGCCGCCGCCGTGCCTCCTCCGTCGCAATTGCCCCACGATAATACAGCGGCGGACGACGGAAGTCGGATTCCCAGCCATATGGTAGATTTTTATATAATTTATTACATGCAATTAATGGCGCACCCTGGAAATGCAGAATCACGAAATGCAGAATATCATTGAAAAGAATATTTTTGGGTGATATTTGAAAGAGAAGAAAGAATAGCCTACGGCTCAAGCTACAAGACTTGCCTACTCACCAAAGGCTGAGACTAAGCCTAAAAAATCAAATTAGCCCAGCATAAGCTGCGCCCAAGCCTAAGTCTAAGGACATGCCGCGGGACTGTCTAATCGCCTAAAGCTCAGCCTAAGCTTAAGGCTCAAGCTCCGCATAGTACAAGACTATTTATTGACATGAGTTACAGTCGACAACTTTCTTCACAAACGGACAGCCCCGATTTTGCGTGAGACAGTCGAGATGTAAAATAAGAAAGTATTCTTTTCAATGGTATTCTGCATTTCGTGATTTTGCATTTCGTGTTTTCTGCATTTCGGGGGGAAACGCAATTAATGCCAATAATTTATTTGCTTTTGAAAATAAAATATAATAAAAATTCCATACTTTCTTCAGCAATCAATTTTTCAAACCACTCTCAAAAGTTTGCTGTTAATGAAATTTGTACTAAAATTTGTTCAAATTGAATGAAGTAAAGATTCTTTCAGCCCTACGTTTGTATGGCTTGCAGTCACGGTAGCCGCACCGCCGAAGAGCGCGATGAGCATGTGAAAAGTGAACACTCAGGTAAAATCCTTATAGAAAATTTAATTGATCAACTTATTGCAAAAAGAGTTTTATTGTTATTATTATGAAAGAGTTATGAAAGGCGCGTCGAATGCACATTTTTCCAATTCTTTGCTTCACTTTTCAAATTTTACATTATTTTAATTGTGCGAGAATAAAAATTATTAACAAAAATTATTATAAAATTATTATGCTTTTTCACGAAAAATTGTAAATTTTCGAATTTTAAAAATTTGAATTTAGGAAAAAGTTTCTGGATGATCATTTTCATAATTTTTAAACTTTTTCCGATGGGCGCACCCCCGAAATGCAGAATCACGAAATGCAGAATTCTCGAAATGCAGAATATCATTGAAAAGAATATTTTTGATGGTATTTTAAAGACAAGGATGAATAGCCTAAAGCTCAAGCTACGTATACTACAAGACTTGCCTAAGGCTGGGCGCCTAAGGACTTGCCACGGGACTTGCCTAATCGCCTAAGGATATATTGACATGAGTTACAGTTGACAATTTTCTTCACAAACGGACAGCCCCGATTCTTCGTGAGAAGATGAGATGTAAAATGAGATTTCAGAATTTTTAAGCCATCAAATACATAAAGGACAGTCTTGAGTTGTGCTGTAACTTGTATCCACAATAGAACTGCGGATCCACGCAGATACATCCATGTTTGTATCTAATTACATCCATTTTTCATCAATTTATTCAAATTGAATTTAATTTGAATTCATGAATTTTGAATACATCTTGCGTTTGTGTCGCTCAAATTGAATACATTTTCAGATCCTTGCGGATTCAAAAAATATTCAAGTTACAACACTAGTCCTCAGCTACCATTACAATGTCTTTTAAAACATTCACATTCAGGCAAGCTACCAGAAATCGCATCGAACAGCGGCTCCTCCTCGCCGCGTAAGCGCACGTTTTCCGCGAAGACGGCGAAAGCTACATCAAAGAAGGCGCAATCGAAGGCGAGCGCGACAATTAAAAATCCGGCAAAGGTAGAAGAGATGCTCCATTGCCGATACTGTGGTCACAAATTTCCCACGGGCGCGGAACGACGGCCACACGAGGAGTACATGCATGAAGGTCGGCTTGTGAGCTGCTCCGCCTGCGGGTTTACATACGCTATGGCCGAAGAGTGCCGCGAGCACATCAAACAGAATAACTGGCATGGGCAATGTAAATTCATAACACTGACGGGTTGGATAACGCCTGATATGGCGTACGACAACTACGGCGACGTTCTCGACGGCGACGAGGAAGATGTTGGCGGAATTCTGACCGCGTCGCCAGCAAACGCATATCGCGCACGTGAACACTGCGTATACTGTGGCGAATACTTCGAAGATCACGTACTTCGCATCGAGCACCAGCTCTACGCTCATAACGGGATCTACCTGCGGTGCCGCCGATGCCAGACGGAATGCCGCGGAAAGACGGCCTTCAAAATACATGTGCAAGAGATGATGTGCGACGGCATAGCTTTAAGAATGGTTAAAGACAATTTTGCACCACATTCTATTGCATACGACGGATACGGTGGTGCGCTCAGTGAAGCGGAAAAAATTTCGGTTGCTGAGCGTCTTGCTGCGAAAAAACGTCGGATTGCGGAGGAACGTCGGCTAACGGCGGCGGCGGTGGCAGCGGTGACAGCTGCGGCGGCGGCGGCGGAGGCGGCGGAGGCGGCGGCGGCAAAACAGTCGGAAAGTGCGGCAGGTGGGCCGAGCGGTTCGGCGTCCGCTTGGAGCATGCCTGTTCCGGAAGTTCCTCCAAATTACGTATTTTATTTTTTTAATAATTCTCAAAAAGTGAATCGTACTTGAATCGTTTTTGAATCCGACTCCGTTTTTTGGCTCCGGAGTTAAAAAAGGACTCAAAAACAATTTTGTTGCATCATTTCGCTCATTTCGCAAACAAAACCAATATAAATCAATAATTTCCATAATAAAAAAATCTAAAAAAATTAATTTTTGGAAATTGCTTTAGTAAACGCGCAAAAATTGAGCAAATTAAAAAAATTATATAAAAAAGATTTTTCAACTGAAACCAAGACTATCAATCCCAACAGATGGACAACGACTGGATGACGAATTCCATGATAAACGACGAATACGGTGACGTTCCTCAGACGAACGCGGCGGCTAGTGCGAGCACGGCGCCCGGTGCTGCCGCAGCAAGCATTGTGCATGATGCTCCGAAATCTCTTCACTATAATCCCGACGATGTAGGAAACTTTTTTACGATTAATTCCGCGTGCTTTATGTTCTTCGCTTTAAATTTTAAAAATTATTCAAAAATCTTTCTAAACTTTCATCCAGAGCTGTGAATTGAATCACTCGTCAAGGTGAATTCATAAGTCTCAATCATGAAAAGTTTGTTTGAAATGAAAAATAAATTTGCATTTATTAAATTTTGTTTATTATGTTATATTTAAATTATGAAAGCAAATAAGACCAAGAAGATTGTTTCAGCCGCTGATATGTGCGTACTGTGGTCTCCACAGCGTCACCGCCGACCAGCACAATCAACATTTGATACAAACGCACGTGTTAGACATTTTGAGTGGGAAATTATCAGCAAAATAAATATTTATATAATTTAATGAATTCTTTGAAAATCTATTGTTGTTGCCGAATGTTAAGAAAAAAAATTTTTGTAAAAAAACTTTAAAATTACGATTTACATACATAGTTGCGGTGATCTATGTATGCTGCAGTTACACACATACACATTTGTATGTATGTGTAATTGTGTATGTCTTTGTTTATAGGGATAAATAGAAATTTATGTTCCGTGGTCATACACATATGTATATCCTTGTAGCTCAACTGGTATAGCAGTCGCCCGGTGTGTGGTGGTTGTGGGTTCGATTCACACTACGGTCAATTCTCTTCTTTCCACAGACAGAAATTTGCATGAATTTACTGCAAAATTGCGCAAATTTACTGCAAAATTGCGCAAATTTACTGCAAAATGTGTGTGCGCGAAATTTTTGTGATTTATTATTTGCAAATTGTCATGTGTGTGTTTGGCTGAAGCAAAAAATTTTTTATTTTGTATTTTCTGAATGAATGCAAAAAACATAAATAATCTCTCTGCAATCGAATAACAAATTTTGTAAGGAAATGCAAATACAATTGAGATTTATTTACAATTACAAATAGATGGCATCTGGGATTGAGAATTTTGAGTGACTAGATTGAGACTGCGAATTTGGATTGTGTTTGAATTGAGATTGGATTGAGATTGAATTGATATTGTGAATTTGGATTGAATTGAGATTGAGATTGCGAATTTATGAATTAATTTTTTGAGCTGTCGCCAAAAAAGTAAAAAATAAAAAATAATAAAAATTTTTCAATCTGAACGGTTAGATTGAGATTGCAAATTTGAATTGTGACTAGATTGAGATTGAGAATTTGAATTATAAATAGACTGAAATTGAGTATGACTAAATTGAGAATTTTTGAAATTATGGACTTGATTATTGTAGGATGATGATTACTGTAGTTTGTGGGGTTTTTTAACGATAAATAATATTTCTTAAAGTTTTGGCACTTTTCATTCGTTTGGCATTCTGTTTGCTTTAGATGTTTAGCATTCTGCTTGTTTGTTGAACAGAAATATGTAGGAGGAAAGATAGAGTAGCGAAGACAAAAGAAATTGGATGGAAGTTGCATGTATGTATGTATGTATATATGTGTATTACACATACGGTGGCAGAGGAGATCGCTTACACACATACAGTATTACGCAATCAAAAACTGAATGAATGAATGAAAGACCGTATCCATAAGACGTCAAAACCACAAAGCCTAAAAACACATAAAAGTTCGCTCCTCATAAACAACAGATGGTTTATGTACAGCTACAGTAATAGAAATAATAATAATAGTGAAATAACGGTAATAGTAATAATACGGTGTACTACAATTTCCTATTGTAATATCGTAGTAGTGCGCTGCGATACGGTGACTAAAGGTGGCCGCAAGTCCGACAGTCTCTCGACTAACGGTGTTATCTACAGTACCAATGTAGCTACAATAAGACTTTTTTCAGCTACAATAGCAAAATTTTAGTTACCGTAATATATTTTGCACTTACAGTAATGCCTTCTTTAACTGCAGTAAAACCTTTAGCTACAATAGGTAATATGTTTTTAGCTACAGTAGCACCTCTACAAATACCGGTAGCCACAGTAGTATTATTGTTTTTGGAATAGAGCTAGGCTTGAGAATGCTCGAAATGGTGAGGTAGAAAATCTATTTTTGCAAGAATTTAAACTTTTTAAGCAAAAAAACATTTTTTCGTGCGGCGCGAAATGAACGCATTCTTTCGCCTTGCGCGCGCCTCCCTTCGCGCCCACCACCCGCACTCACGCGTCCATTCCGCCGCCACCGCCGCCGCCACCGCCGCCGCCGCCGTGCTCCATCATCTCCCACGGCGAGCGGTCGATGTTGTTGAAGTCCTGCCACAGCGCTAGAATCAGCTCGCTGCTCATCAGCTCGCCGGCGTGCGTGGAGATCATGCGCAGCATGAACACGCCGTCCTTGCGCAAAAAGTCGTTGGTGAACTTGCGCAGCGATACGTCGTCTGTCGAGGGCTTCGCCGGGTGCTCGTTCAGCACGCGCAGATACTTGCGAATGAAGAGAATGCTCTAAACATTCGGGAATTATAGTATAATATATATCAGTATTGTGATTGAATGACTCGCGAGTCGCGACTCAGAGCGGGAGTTTGAGTCACAACTCGCGAACGAGTCACAGTGACACTTTGACTCTATTTTTTTAGTCAATTTTGAAAAAATAACTCGCGAAATCGTATGAGTCATAAAAAATTTCGACTCATTCAACTCGAAAATGAAGTCATTGAGTCGAAAATGAAAAAGTGCGACTCTTGACTCGTGAGTTGAATTCGCTGAATATAGATAGTGAACGGAGGGAAGGAAGAGAAAGCAAAGAAATATAGAAAGAAATTGCTTAAAAAAAGTTATTCTAAAAAAATATAATCTATAATATATAGAAAAAAATATATAAAAATGAATGAATCCATTTTTTGAATACAACTTTGATTACTCAAAAAAACTTCAATTTGGTAAGTTACAGCACAAGTGTATATAGTTAGAGCTAGCGATCTGCTAAAGGCTGATGTTTTATCTACATATGTGCATATATGGTTGAGTGGAGAGTGACCTAATACTTCAAAAATAATTATTTTAGCTACAAAAAAACACACAAAAACATTGATAACCTTCTTGGGGTAGAGCATCGTATACGTCCAGTAGAAGGCGTTCGCTACCGTAACCGTGCCCACCGTAAGAAACCAAAACCATAGAAAAAGAAATATTTTCTCGTTGAACATATTGATCATCAGCACACATTGTACCGTATGCCTGTGAATGTTGCCCAGTACGCGCACCTAAAATATACAGTAGTTTGTCAAATAAAATAATGCACACATATACAAATAGATAGATAGACAATTTTTTTTTCTCCTCCTTTCTCTTTATCTCACTATCTTTTATTTTCTTTTTTTCTCTTTCCCTTTTTATTCTTTTTTTATATTTCTTTTTCGTTTCTTTTTCTCTACTTTTCCCTACTTCTCTTCTTTCCGTCTCTTTTTTTCTCTGTTTTTCTCTCGTTTAATATTTCTATTTCTAACACTCTCTTCTCTCTGTAACTCGTTCTTTTTTTGGTCTCACCATTTCTATTTCTTCTCCTTTGCTTTTCCCTTTTCTCTTCCCCTATTACTCTGCCATCTGTCTGTCTCGCATTCTTTCCTTCTTTTGATTTTTTCCATCTGACTTTTTGTCGCCGCAACTTTTTATAATGAAAAAAAGTACGTCAAAGTCGCAGAGCGTAACGCGTGGAAACATTCCGGTCTTTTCCCTAAACTCAGAATATAATGATAACAATGTTGAAATGATTGAGAATGCATATGTACACAAACCATTCAATTTCGTGAATGATATCACGCATCAGCGTGAAACCGTAGCCCAGGTCGCCGGCGCCGAGGATATGGTTGAGAAGGTAGAACTGTATGAGCACGTTCACCGAATAAAGCACCTAAACCATTTTGTTGAAGCACTAAAAACCTAAACCTAACAACCTAAACCGTTTGTGCAAAAATGCCTAACCCGTATCATAATAAAATCAAAAACCATCTAAACCTTGTTTGTTAAAACATATAAACCGTTTCATTGAAAGCCTAGACAGTTTATAATCCGTTAGCATAAACCGTTTATGCTAAAATGCCGAAACCGTAACACAAACCACCTAAACGTTGTTGTTCATACACATAAACCGTTTCATTGAAAGCCTAAACCGTTTCTGCTAAAATGTCTAATCATAAACCATTCAAACAATTTTGTTATAAAAAAAAACACAATCTAATAAAAACTTATGACAAAAGCCTTACTGTTTATGCTGAAGCTTTATTACAGTAACCTTAATACTGCATTCGTCAATGCTAACTACGATGCATGTCAATGATTACTATAACTGAATACTGTAACTAGCCATTTCTAAATATTCAAATATTTGTACGTTTTTGTAGCGGCAATAATGACCAACCGTATACATACATGCAAACATACATACATATATATGTATACATATTTACGGTTGACTACAGTAACCGATGTAACAGCGTTTCAAATCGAACGTGTTAGAAACAATTATGTAAAAACCGCGTCAAACCTTTATGGAAATGTAGAGCAAAGTGACGTAACAGCCACAGTACCGGCCTATCCTCAGAAATGAAAGGCGATTATTTCGCTGCCTTTGCAGATGCGTCAGCTAAACATAAAAACGAAATAAATCTGCTATTTATGATAGTTATTTGATGATAATTACATAAAATTATTTTAAAAATACATAATTTTGCACAGAGAACAACCTTTCATTGCATGCAAATTTTCAGCCAGTTCTCTAAAATTTACCTCCACCACCCCCCCCCTCCTGTGCCAAAAAATACAGCCTGGGGTTAGGCAATCGGAAGAGGGGGAATTGGGTTGTCTCCGGCACAAAGGTAGAGGATAGTCAGTTAATTCTTGCAATTCTGCTGCAAATTTGTACGTAATGCTAATTTTTTCTGGGATGTTTCACTTCAAAAATCTTTTTTCTTCTGCGCAATCAGTGCTGAAGGTCTAAAGCATACGGGGGGAGGGTTTGAATCCGTTTGAAGAAAACAGTTGACAAATCATCTCAAAAAAAAATAGCATTTCGTGCAAATTTGCAGCGAATTCCTGTGAATGGATGAACCGTCCACTACCTCACCCCCTCCCTCCCCTGTATATACCGGGGATAGCCTAAAACGTGAGAAAAAACAAATTTTAACTTTTAATTTCTCAAAACAACACAGAAAAGAAAGTGGAAAAAGAAGGTGGAGAACGTACGTGGACTTCGTCCTGCATGTGCCTAGCCATGGTGAATACGGTACGCGACTTGATGTCCGAGTCCATCAGCCGCGCGTCACACGCCATCTGCACGAGTCCCTGCAGGTTGATGCCTGCAAATTCGTTTATTCATTACTCGCCTTCTTCATTCGTCATTTTGCAAAGTTTACAATAGATGAGATGGCAAAATTGTGCCGCAAGTACTTATGTGGTATGCTTTTATTGACGAATGATGGATGACAATTTCGTGAAATTTTAGGCAAAAGCCGAAAAAGTAAATATCAAACTGCCAAATGTGGCAAAAATTGCGATTTTTGTTCGCAGTTTGCTGTATTGTGACAATTTTATGACAAATATTTTCAATTGTTTTTAGCAAGACAGCGAAATTAAAGACTTTTCAAGTGAAAAATATTCTAAAAAAGTCAACAAATATAAATTTAAAAGTCAAATTAAAAAAAGTCAATTTTAAAAATCAAATTTAGTAACAGTCAAAATATATATTCACAAAATGTGTGGATTCCTGCAAAATTTAATATATAAAAGAATGATTTAAGCATACATACCCGAATGCCAATACAGCATACCGCGCCACAGTATGCACGGTACGTAGAAGAAGAGTGCTTGAATGGCGAGGATGAAAGGCACCCATTGGTAGTAGCCTGAAAAAAAAGACGCTACAGTAAACGTTACTGTAGCACTGAATCATTTCTATCTTAATTTCTAAGTGACTGTAATGATTAATTACTGCAATGCATTGTGATGACTAGGCTACTATAATATACTGTAATGACCAGGTTGCTGTAATGTACTAATAGTAAGGTTACTGTAAGCTACTGTAGCAAATTTTTGAATTTTGATTTTGCACGGATTTTGCGAATTTTTTTTTATTTGCAGAACAAATAATTGTTTCCGATTAATACGATAGAAATTTACATTACATTACATTACATTACAGTGACCTAGTTATGTATTTGCAGATGGAAAAGTTTGTGTATATGTGCAAAAAAAGTTGGTGGAACGCACCGATTTGGCGATTGCGCCTCGAGTAGACCTCACGTGGAATGTCCTCTTCGATTGGCACCCAGTACGTGTTCTTCACGTAACAGTAGTTCTCCGTGTACTGCTCCATGGCGTCGGTGAACGTCGCCGGCACCCAGCATTGTATGGGGTAGCCTGAAGAGTAGAATATGTATACAAAATTGTACTGTACGTCAAATTGACAGAAGACAATTGGCAAAAAAAATTTGAAAAAATTTTGCATATTTCAAAACGAAAATTAACAAACAAAAATGTGCAAATTCCACTGACCTACGTATTGTTTGGCAGAGACGAGCAAGGCAAATGAGGCCACTAAAAATTTGCATTACATGTATATAGTTATGTATTATACAAAAATTTAAAAAAACTTGCAAATTTTGGCGAATTAGCAAATTCTTTGGCGATAAATGTCAAAAAAAAAATTTTTTTTATTTAAAAATTTTTAATAAACTCAAAAAATCTTTTTCGTAAACGTTCTAGACAATTATGCCATTGTATCACACATACGTGCATATGAAGACGAGTGACCTATGGTAACAAAATTTATACATACATTTGCCATACATACACACACATACAAACTGCTTACCATAGTTTGGCCAGCCATAATTTTGATAGCAAAATGATGTGTGTGCCAAAATATGGTAC
>SAUE01000147.1:126568-141629 GCA_009724625.1 Deladenus siricidicola | reverse complement strand
ATACATACATACATACATACATACATACATACATACATACATACATACATACATACATACATACATACAAACATATTATGTGTGTGCGAGAGAAGGCAAACACTTTTGTGTACCATACGTATGTATTTCTTTACACTTGTATTTCTCGCGTATTCTAAATTTTAGATCAACTTAAAGTACACATTTTATTCCATTTTGCATAAAATCATTTTAAAAATTTAGATGAAAAATGAAAAAGTCAGAAAGCAAAGAAACGCAAAATGGTAGAGAGAGAGAGAAAGAAAATGTTAGAGAAGGAAAGAAAAAGAGATGACAGAGAAAAGAGACAAAAACGGTCCCAGCACGAAGACGACAAAAATGATAAAATATCCAAAAATTGTGGAGTCTTTGTCCCTCAGCGCTTTTTCTGAGACATTTTTTGGGGACACGGTAGGCCCAAAATTGCGTCTAAATTCCGCAATTATTCAACTTTTTTATATCGATTTTTTACATAATTATTTCGTGTACAAAGTACTGACTCCTACATATATGCGGTTATTTTTACACAAATTTTTCAAACAAATTAGGGAATTTTTTTGAATTTGTTGTGTTTAAGTGTTGGAATTCGGAATTTTTTCCAAAAAAATTAAGCCATGATATTTTCGAAAATTATTGTTTTTACTCCAATATCTCCAATTTTCCCATTGATAAATGAATTATTTTGTTAGCTTTTTATTATCAAAAATTGTGTAAGCAAAACAACCGGAAAATTGAACATTTTTAAAATTCCAAATTCTGAATAAAAAGTTTTTTCAACATGTATCGTATCGTATCGTATCGTATCGTATCGTATCGTACACATCAATATATGTATGTACGAATTGTAATATACTTTTTTATTTGAATGCTTTTTCTGATCATTTTAACGGTACCATTAAAAATAATGACGAAAACGAAAATGAATTTTTAATTACTTTTTATTAAAAAAAGTAAAAAACGAATATAATAATATAATCCAAAAACTTAATAATAATAATATAATATAAAAACTTACTAATAATAATATAATAATATAAAAACTTAATAATAATATTTATAATTATTATACATAATAATTAATATAAATAATAATATTTTAATTTTTTTTGAAACATTTCCATATTTCTCAGGCAATTGTTTCAATTAATTTTCTGAATTATCGGTTTAAAAATTTCAATGTAATTTGCGTGAAAATTTCTCTTAAATTGATTTTTTTCCATCAATACATAACCCCACACACCTTCCATCTCTCCCTCTCTCTCACTCTCTCTCATTCTCACTCTCTCTCTCTTCCTCTTTCAATTATTTGCACCCCCACACTTCTGATTTATCGACTTCTTCAATTATTTATTTCGTTTCTCAATTTTTTTTTGTTTTTTGTTTTAACTTTTCCAAAAAAATTATTTTTTTTGCGTAAAATTTGGCGTCCGCCGAATGATTTAATTATAATTGGAAATCGTCTCAAATTATCAAATTGAAATAATTTTTCAACACAAAACACGCTGGACGTTTTAGCCATTAACAACAACAAAAACAACAACAGCAACAGCAACAACAACAATGACCGTGAAGGAGGATCTGGTGCTGGTGTTGACCATAGAGTCGGTGGTGCTCGGCGTCGTGCTCGGCTTCATGATTCGGCCGTTCAATCCCAGGTATACACAACACATGTATTATTTGTACATATGCACACACATACATAAAACATATGTACACATACATAATACATGTGTAAAGTTTTTGGAGCACAAAATACATTTTAATACATAATAGGGTTTTTGGCTAATTAAGGGGCGCACCCCCGAAATGCAGAATCACGAAATGCAGAATATCATTGAAAAGAAGGTGATATTTGAAAGACAAGAAAGAAAAGCCTAAGGCTCAAGCTACCTGTACTACACAACACACAAGGCTTAGCCTACGCCTAATGACTTGCCCCGCGACTTGCCTAATCGCCTAAGGCTGAGGCTTAGCCTAAGCCTAAGCCTAATGACTTGTCACGGGACTTGCCTAATCGCCTAAGGCTCAGCCTAAGCCTAAGGCTCAAGATCCGCATAGTACAAGACTATTTATTGACATGAGTTACATTTGACAATTTTCTTCACAAACGGACAGCCCCGATTTTTCGTGAGACAGATGAGATATAAAATGAGATTGAATAAATATTCTTTTCAATGATATTCTGCATTTCGTGATTCTGCATTTCTGGGGGACACGAATTAAGGATACTAAATAAAAAAGCCCTGATCAACCTAGCTAATACATATATGTACATATACAGGTAGTAAAAAAATGAGGAGAACTTCCGGTTTCATAATTCCGGTCAATTTTTAAGTCTTGAAAATCGAAAATTTTCATACCCCTGGTACATGCACATCTTTCAGCAATGACGCAATCAGTCTCATCGGCTTTCCAGGCGAAATATTCATGCAGATTGTTGAAATGATGATTTTACCCTTGATCATCTCATCCGTTATATCAGGTAAGAAAAAATCAATTTTATTAAAATTATTTAAAATGAAAAAATTTCAGCCCTCGCTCAAATTCGGCCGAATGACGCAGGCCGAATCGGCGGTCTGACCGTACTCTACTACGTCATGACCACATTCCTCTCAACGTTTGTTCGTTTTTTACACTAGCTCGCAAATTTGGATTTGGCATTTCTCAAACATTCGAAAACTTAGACAGGAATAATACTCGTCTCGTCCATTCATCCCGGCGACCCCACACTACGACATTCTCTACGAGAAGGCACACTCGACGACACGGCGCTCTCCACACTCGACACTTTTCTCGACCAAATTCGGTGATTATTCTAGCGCAATTTTTTGTTCAAATTGGTGGATTTGGAAAAAAAAACATTGCGCAGAATTAATGGCCTTGAATTGCCCTTCACATATATTTTTACACATACTTACCAAGGGTGAGTCGAAAATGAATTTGAGATTTAAAATCGAAATTCGAAAGAAAGAATTTGTCGAAAATCGAACATTTGACCAAATTTTTCAAAACTTTTTTTTATCATTTCGATTAATATTCTCATGAAAATGTCACATTTTGAGTCAATTTTGACTATATTTCTTCAAAAAATCCCTTATGTGTGAAGGTGGAAAATAAATCTTTCAAATTTATGCAATTCAACACGCTAAATTAACAAAAGACTGACTTGAAAAAAGTGAAAAATCCTCAAAAAAGCGGCCACGGGATAACCCAAGCAGCGTGTTCAAAAAATATGGTTCTCACCAACACAAAGGTCGAGACCAAAGGTCGGGAACGCAATTTACTTTAATTTGTATGGTAAATAACCGAGGAAAATAGCTAAATATGGCTACTTATTCAAATGAGATTTGAAATCTGCGATAGGTTTGAGAACAAGGTGTGCATTTTTCTCGTTGTCTGCGTTCTCTTTCACCATGATAGTTCTTTTTTGTTTTTTATTCTTTTGCTATTAATGAAAAATTTAAATTAAAATCAATTTTTAAAGCTTTATTTTCTTATTTTTCCAACATTAATCACATTTTATTTTAGGAATATGTTTCCCGAGAACATTATCCAAGCCACCTTTCAACAAGTTCAGACCAATTACATTCCCGTAAAGCCGCGCATCGTCGTTCGACAACCGCCGTGGATGAACGCGACAAATTCGAGCGCGGTGGCGTCGGCAGCGGTGAGCGGGGCGATTGTCGCCGTCACCGGCGCCACAAATTTGTCGCTAGCCGCCGTGGGCGCTAATACGACAACAGCGCCGAAAATAGTCATGAAGCCAATTCTTGAATACACAAACGAGGTGAACGTTTTGGGTAAGTTATATTTTTTATATTTTTTGAATGAGTTTAAATGCTCTTTTACTGAAAATCGGATCTTGGGCTAGAAAATAAAAGCCGTTATTTTTACATTTGGAAGACTTAACTTGGAGAAAAAATGGTCTCTTACAGAAGATCATCTTTGACAATTACTTAACAATATACTTTCCACGTTTTTTTCTTTGGTGTGCATAAATTGTATATATCTTGTAAGGTAACAAAATTGACACAAATTCATCCAAAAACGAACAAAAGAAAATGAGAAAAACTGTAGTTTTTAGGACTAATAGTTTTTTGCACGGGATTCGGCGTTATTTTGAGCATTTTGGGCGAACAGGCTCGCCTCATGATCAACTTCTTCATTGTGCTCGACGCCGTTATTATGAAGTGGATATCCGCTTTGATGTGGTCTGTTTTTAATAATTTAGGCACATTTATGCACATACGCTATACACATGCCCGTCGCCACGGACGCCCAGTAGCCCCCCATAAGAGCCCCCACCCACCTCCCAATAAGTCCCAATTGAACGAGAGCATTCCAAAAACATACTCATTTTTCTCTCCCCCCCCACCCACCAAAAATTGTCGAGTAATATCACTTGAAAAATTCGAGATCGACGGGCTCCATCGAAATTTTTTCCTGGCTGCATGGGAATGGCCGCATTATGTACACATACATACATGCATGTATTTAGGTGCTATCCAATCGGCATACTGTCGCTGGTGTGCAAAAACATTCTCGACATCGATAATCTCACGGAAACGGCGCAGGCGTTGGCGATGTACGTCGTCACCGTCATCTGCGGCCTCATGATCCACTCGCTGTTGACGCTACCGCTGCTCTACTATTTGTTCACGCGCGACAGTCCCTTCGACTTTATGACGGGAATGCTGCAGGCGATCGCCACCGCTTTCGGCACCGCTTCGAGGTAACGTTTGAATAAATCAATGAACCTTGTGAGAACCGTTCGAAAATGGCCTTATTTCCATTCTACAATCATTTTAGAGTAATTTATAGTCATTTCTGGGGTGGCGCACCAAATCACGATTTTTCGCGGCGGGTCACGCCGAGCTATGGTTTGAATCATAGCTCGGCGAGACTCCCCGCGAAAAACCGCAATTTTGTGCCCCAAAAATAACCATAAATCACTGTAAAATGATCGTTGGCCGGAAATAAGATCTTTTTTAGAAATATGTGTTGTATAACATCGCAATAATGTTGTTACATCGCGGGGGAATGGGGGAATATTTGAAAGAAGGGGGGGGGGGAGGATTGCAGAGCTATATGTAGTTTGAACAAATATGCGTTCAGAAGGCATATTTATTCAAACAAAAACAAATGTTTGCGCGCAAGAGTGCGCTTTTTGAAGTGCAACGAAAACTAAACCCGGTTGTATGTATTTATATTTTCAGTGGCGCCTCTTTGCCGGTGACATTTCGCTCGCTTGAAGGCAATCTGAAAATCGATCGTCGGGTGACGCGCTTTGTGCTACCGTTGGGCGCCACAATCACTATGGTGGGTTATTCACTCACATGTGTATGTATCGTAAACAACATTAAACTTAACTAATGAGCTGACATTTTTCTACAGGACGGTACGGCGCTATACGAAGCGGTCGCAGGTTTGATCTCAGATTATCTCTCTCATTGAATATCTCACTCAACCAACTTTCATTGATAATCATATTCCTTCCAATATCGGTATCATCTGTCCCGTTTTTAGTGATATTCATCGCTCAACTCCACAACGTTCAGCTCAGCATTCTCGAGTTGTTGACGATAAGGTGAGCGACAATCGTAATTGGGGGGGGGCATAATTACGAAAAATGATTTTCATAACTCTTAACTCATTTTTTTCGTAATTACGAGGCTAAAAACCTCGTAATTTTCATAATTGACCAACAAAAACAAATTTGTTCACAAAATTTTACAATTTTTTGCTGTTGTAAAATGCCATTTCAATATTTTTTACCGTATTCATTTTTTTTAAATATCGATTAATTTTTGGTAATATTGAATTATATTTTTATCGTTTTTGATAATATTTTAAAAATTTATTATTTTTATTATAAATTTTTATAAAATAATACCAAATCTTACTCTACAGTCTGACGACTACGGTGGCGTCTATCGGCTCGGGCTCGGTGCCCGCCGGTCTCGACACGATTCACATCGTGCTGGCTACGGTGGGGCTGCCAGCTAAGGATTTAAGTCTTCTGCTAACGGTGGATTGGCTACTGTACGTTTTTCTACTTTTTTAAGTTCTGATTGAAATGATATAAAATGTGAATGAGCTAATAAATTCGACGATTTCAATCGCGAATAACTTTTTTGTTTGGAAACCGATTTAAAAAATTCAACAAAAAAAGTTAAAATCATTTTATTATATAGTTTGGTTTGGTGGATGAGAAATCTTTACCGCGCGGAAAAAATTTGACGTCGTATCAAATAAAAAAAATAACGATTTCGGGTGATGGGTCCAAAACCGCTTTAGTTTGGCATGCCGACCACAATGAGGCGAGGACGGAGGTCGTTCGCTCCCAAGGATCGGAACCTACCGCGCAGAGCCCCCGGTCATCACTCCGGGAGGGAAGCGTGCTGGTGTATTCCCTGTAGTAGTCTTTTCTATCGCTTGCCTGGCTAAAATCACGACCGAAGGGGTTTTGGCCCCCTCGGCCCCCCCCCTTTGGGCCTCTTGGGCCTTTTCGGGCCTTTGAGACCCAAAAGAAGACTTCCACTGAAAAGTGGCATCGCAACCAACCAAGGCTATTTAGAGAATTGGAACTACTACATAAACTGTTACCAGAATACCCGAGAACGGTGAATCGTCTAGCGTGCCTGGTCCTTCTTTCCTGCATACTCAATTCCTCACTTGCACGTCGAATGTCCGTGATCACACTAGGTTCTATTTCTTGAAGGCTTACTTCGCTAGTGCGGGTCAAGGTCGACTGCTTGACACTTTCGAGAGTCATTGATCGAGATCAGATTACCTGAAGAACTGCGAGACCAAGAGTTTCCCTCGTCTTGATGATTTCCTTCTCAGAAATCCTTCTCAATACTTGGCGTGCTGTGCGAATTGATTTAATTCAGAAGTTCGCGTTGAGACTCAAATCATATAAATTCAAACACAAAATGCCAAATCGTTTATTTCTATTCAAATTCAAATCAAATACAAATTCAACAAATTCCATCATCCTTACAAAAATATTAAGTTGATTTGTTCAAATTCGTCGTCAAATTTCGCATCGAATGGCGTGTCGCATGCACAAAATTTTTTGCGCGCGGTAAGGATGCCTCATACAACAACCAAAACTTTATGAGAAGAGGATTTTAACTTTTTTGTGAATTTTTTAAATCGGTTTCCAAACAAAAAAGTCGGAATTTGGTTCAACCCACTGTACATATAATGAAAATTTTCTTTACCTAATTCTTATACATATGTACAATTTTTTATCTAATAGCTAATGATTAAGAGATCGTATTCGGACGAGTGTGAATGTGCTCGGCGACGGTTTCGGCTGCGGCATAATCTATCATTTGACGAAGAAACGACTGATCGAGTCCGACAATGACGAACTCATCCAGCAGCTCAAAAGTGATATCAGTCAGTACTTTTTTGATGACAGTAACAACATTAATTTGAAAACATACATACATACCAGGGCTGGGTCGCAAATAAATTTCATTTGCGAAAACCGCAAATCGCAAATAAATTTTTATTTTCGCAAATCGCAAACCAAATAAGCCACAAAACCGCAAATCGCAAACCGCAAATTTTTTTACAAAACAATTTTATAAAAAATATTGCATTGGAAAATTCGTTTACTGATATCTGCGCAATAGGATCGTTTGATCATTTAATACAATGTTATGCCAAAGTCTACATCACGGATTTGAAAAAATAACTGTTTCCCATTTCTCAAAATTTGTGAAAAATTTGCGAAAAATTGGTCAATTTTTTGGAAATCGCAAATCGCAAATTTTTGCTCAAAAAAGCTGCAAAACTGCAAACCGCAAATTTTACCACCCCTGATACATATGTACATATGTATGTATGTCTGATCACAGGGAAACATCATATTCACTGCTTTCCATGTATTGGTTATACATATGTATAATATTTGTTATTATATTTAAAAATTATATAATGAAATAATCTCAAAATCTTTAAATCCATTTCGAAATCCATCTTGATCCAGTATACATCTTTATCTTGATCCTGTATACATTTTTGATTCTTGTTCATTCAAAAAGCGGTCAATTCACAACATTTTTGCTTTGATTTTTGGACTTTTTTAAAAAACAAATTTTTGATTTTTTCGCCCAGAATTATGTTTGTGTATCGCTGCTTCCAGAACTGCTGAACGCCGACCTACAAACGCAGACAAATCTCCACCTTCAGCCCTCGCACTTTCAATTTGCGCACAACTACGCGGCGCTGAACGCGTCCGAGCGCGCGGCGGACGCGATGGGCGCGGCGGAAGCAGCGGCAGCGGCCGACGACGTCGACGTGCGCTGCGCCGGCCAAAGTCGCCCCATACTCGGCACGCCGCGAACGCCACATCCGAGGCAATTTTACAATTTGGTTAAAAATAAAACTTTTATGACAAAAACAGAGCCGGAAACGAAATTGGAGCACCGCGTAATTAAATAATAAATTTTATTTAAATGAATATAAATTTAATAAAAATTAATTTAAATTTTAATGAATGTGTAGTGGTTGAGATTAGTGGTGAAGGCCACGCCCTTAAAATAGCCATGGGCGTTCGCCGGCAAAGAGAAGAAATTGGCAGTTGGATGGAGAGCTATGGTGGGGAGCGGCTGGCGGGAAAGGCGGCTTTGCTTTTCCTGCCAACTACTGCCATCCTGGCTTCTCCAACTCCCGCCAATAAATCTCCCCTCTGCCGTCGAGAACGAAGGCGCAGATATTCTACATGATTATTGTATTAAGGCTACAACTAATAATAAATATGTGTGACTAACAAGGCTTGATATTGCCCATGAAAAATGAATGAATTAATTTTAATTATTAAAAATACATAAATAATTAAATAAATAATTACAATAATTAAATAAACTAAATTCTTTTTAGCACTTCAGACCACCCAAATTATCCGCATTCGTCTCATCTCGGCGCACACTCTCACCAATTCCCGCACTCCGACGCGTGGCAACACGCCGGCCACGACGCAGCGCAAATTGTGGCGGCTGCCGTAGGCGCAACGGCCAGCCAACAACAAAAATACGGTGCCCGAAGGCCCACGCCCACACACAGTCATCATGGGTGGGTAAACTCATAACATACATATATACACATGTATGTATGTGCTGTATAGGGGTGCAACGGAGCGTAAATTTGATATTTCTTTAATTTTTTTTAATTTTTTTTTTGAAAAAAAATCCAAAGGCAAAAGAAAAAATCGGCGAAAATCGAATATTGAAAGAATTTTTTTTCGAAAATCAAAAATTTGGACAATTTGCAAAAAATAATATTTTTTTGCAAATAAAATTTTAAATTTTTTTCTCACTTTAATGAGTAAAAAGAATGAATTTTTTTACAATGCAAAAAATTACAACGCAATAGCCGCAACAATGATAGGCTATACGACATTTTGGGATTTAGGGACGCGACACTTGGGGATGCGTCATTTGGGGACATTTTTTTATTATAAAAAATTTTATTTGAATTTTTTTTAAATAAAATAAATGAACATAAATTCGAAAATACTAAAAATCTCAAATAAAATTTTTTTGAATAAAAAAATGTCCCCAAGTGTCGCGTTCCCAAATGTCGCAATCCGCAAATGTTAATCCCCAAATGTAGAAACCAAATGTAGAAAATATTGGTAATTAAACCGTAAGCTTCTCTAAATTTTTTATATTTTTTGAAATAATTTTTAAACTTTAAAGTAAAAAAAAAACGAAAAAATAAAAACTTTTATTGAAACTTTGAATTTGTAATTTTGAATTTGTAATTTTATTTTATTTTAATTTTTTTGTGCAATTAATTCCTGTGGATTTAGAGAGAGAACGCCACAGCACGGCTACGGTGGTCATAGGCCGACGCCGCCCGGCGCACAGGACGCCCACTTTTTGGCGCCGCCGTCTCCGCATTTCGCCGCGCACACCGGCGGCGCGGCAGCGGAAGTCGTCTCGACGGCTAGCGTATCGCCGCGCAAGGCGTCTAGCGCGTCGCGTGTGTCGCGCTACTCATCGCAAGGCGACGAGCGGCGCTCACTGCTCGACGGTAGCATGGAGTTTACTGTATAGACGGTAGTATGGAGTTACTGTACTTTGATTGACCATCTCATCTCTCTCTGGCTCTAACTCTTTTTCTGGTGGTCTCTCTCTAGCTTTCTCTGTCTCTCTTGCTCACTTTCTGTATGCGTCTGTTTCTCTCACTTTCTCTTTGTTTCTTACTATCTTCAAAAGTTGTGTACTTTTTTTTGTTTTACCTCAACTTTGAATAACAATTAACATTTTTTTAATGAAAATTGTTATATTTTTCATATAAAATATTTAAAAAATATTACATTTTTGCTCAAAAATAATAGAAATTTTGCTTTTTACTTTTTTTAAATTACGCTCTGGTTCCTAGAGCTGTGATGATGTGATAATTCATAGTTTTGTATTATATATTAATCAACAGTATGTTATGCTAGCGTATGACAAACTCATTGCGTGCTTGAAAATTAAAAAAAAAAGCGACTCATTCCGCTTGAAACAGGCCGGATTACTGTGATCCTCGTTGAAGATGATACGGTCGTTGGGCTTGAATGCAGTGACGCATTCACCGTGCTCGTCGGCCGCAATCAATTTCGCAAAGCGCGCGCTATTTCCCCCCCTCCATCAGATCGACGATCGCTTGGCCGCGAGCCGGCGTGACGATATCATTTTCCTAAAAATATGACAATCATCAATAATCATCAACAACAAATATGATAATGACATCATTTTGACGATTTTGACGAGATAAAGTGCATGAAAATTCCAATCCATGTGTATCGTACTTCAGTGCCATGTATGTTTTATTTGTATCTTTGTGTGTGTATGAGGATTTCAGCGGGAATACACAAAATCCTGCTTCAAAAGTTTTGGCCGGATGGGCAATGGGAATGGGGGTAAGTTCGACCCGCGTTCGATGTTGATCATACAAGGATGNCTTCTTTTCGGCCGCCACTGTAAAAGTTGCTAAGAAGCAGCTTACACACAAATCATACCCATAAAATACACTCACTTGGTGTTCATTTTACACAGAAAGATGCCGAGGAAAATTGTGTAAAATTATGGGTGTGCGTTATGGTATATGCAGTAGTTTTGAATCAGTTGTTCCCGGTCATTCGGCGATTATTGTAATTGTCCAAAAATACACAAATATTCAATAAATTGCGCAATTTATACATACTATTAGGTTGGTCCATAAATTTTGCAACATTTGCGTTTTTTCTGGGTGTTTCGCTCGATTGTCATATGTTACTCGATTATTTTAAAGTATTTGTTTGTTTCGTTACCGTTTATGGTGCATACGTTATGCTGTTTAGAACAATGTCCGGTCAACGTGAAAGAGTGCGTGATTTGATCTTGGACCAGTTCCAGCTCGGCGTCAACACCCAAAAAGCCAAAAACATCCAGGCGGTCCGACCGGCAGTCGGAGCCAACCCAATCCACTTGTTGGAGGTAATTCGAAAAGTTTTGAGCTGGACAAAAGACAAACGACGCCCGAGACGGCCGACTACCGTAAACAAGTGGCGCCTGCGCAGTTCCATCCGGTCGCATCCGGCCCAAATAACTCGAGAACTAGCCGCTGAACTCCATACGCAAAATTTATGGACCGATCCAATAGAAGAGCTCGTGCTCACTTCTTTTCTTTTTTTCCAGGCTTTTTTCTCCTGAGATTTACAATTTACGACATTTCGAGGTTCTGAAAATTTATACCAGGCTACGAAAATATTTATAAATCAATAATGTATGTATTATGGATGTATCAAGGGTGCTAACATTTACGAAAATCGGTAGATTTTCGGAAATTAAAAAAATCTACGATTTAGAATTTACGAAAATGAAAATTTGATTTTCTAGCACTCCTGGTAGGTTTATGTGATATGTGATTTGGAGTCAAAAAAGTTCGTACTACTGTAGTCGACGGTGGTTTAAAAATAAACAATTTATTCCAGAATATTCGCTGCTGCTGCTACAGTAATAAATGAAACAGATGCCCAGTAGTAGTAGTAGTAGTAGTAGTAGTAGTAGTAGTGGTAAGACGAACAAAGGATTCGAAATACAGTACCACACAATTCATAAATATGAAGAATTCTTTTATTGAAATTTTTTGATTAAAACTAAAGAATTTTGCTGAAAAGAGAAAAGCTGCGAAATCGTTGAAAAAATTTGAACTTGAAAATATGAAAACAAACAAAAAAAGTGAAAAATTAATAAAAAAATAATAAATAAAAAACACATCAAAAATATTTTTTCAAATTTTTCTTTTCTTTTTTTCTCTTCCACTCACCGCCTGACGCACGATCTCTTACATATGTTTCTATCCCTCACTCTTTCTCTTTCTCTCTCTGAATTTTCTTCTAAATAATTTTTTAATTTTGAAATTTTCTTCTAAAAGCTTTTTAGAATTTTTTTCTGTTTTATTCCTTATATCTTACATATATGATGTGTACCAGGGGTATGTATGACGAAAATAAATTAAAAATTTCAAAAAATTAAAAAAACATTTTGCCAAAAATAAGAAATAATAAAATTATTATATATGTAAAAAACAATTTTTGGAAAGTTAAAAGAAAAAAATTTTCAGAAAAATTGTCAAAATTCCAAAAACGAACAACAAAAATCAAAACATTTTACACCCCTGGTATATGTATCGCAATATAGTAATCAAATTATGTTCATTTCTCGTCGCTGTCCGTGCTTTCGCCGCTGTTTTCCTCCTCGTTCGCGTCCTCATCATCGTCGTCCATTTCCTCGTTCTCAATCTCATTCTCCGCAGCCGCCGCCGCCGGCGCGGCCACCGCGTTGCCGTTATTCGCGTTCTCGTTTGCAGCCGCCGCCGCCTCGACGTTATCCACGTCCTCATCGTCATCATCATCGTCGCTGGAGCCCTCGTCGTCGTCGTCCTCCTCCTCGTCCTCTTCGTCGTCTTTCCGATGGCGTCGTTGATTTTGACGCGGTCGGCGGTGGTCGTTTTCGCCTTCGCTGCTGCTTTCGGCGCGCTCTGCAGCGCCGTTCGCCGCCGGCGCTGGCGCAGCGCGCTGCTGCGGCGGCTGCCGCGGCGGCGGACTGAGTTGCGGTGGCAGGGGCGGCGGCGGCGCCGGACCGCTCAGCGAAATCATTGACGCGGACGGCGAGGAATTGTTGTCGTGCACTTCTTGCTTCACCTGAAGCCACAAAAACGCTTTAAAAATGACTTATAAAATTAAATTTGGTCTAATTTTGGGTAAGACTACAGAATAGAACCCGACGAATTTCGCGGCACGTATTGCGTCATTCGAAAGGTCTTGTCGAGAGGATTCAGAAAATATATACATTTGTACCCTCGAAATAAACCAATGAGAAGTTATGGTACTTTGAACTTACCAAAACCAAAGGGGGGACCAAGGTAGTTCAAAGCACCATAAGGGGAATCAAAGTTTTCGAGGAAAAATAATTTTGCGAATGTGGATTCTTTTACACATATTAAGTATCATTCGAAATTCGAATGAGATATCTCATCAATTTTTTCGGCAACGAAAAACATGTTGATTTTCCACTCCACAAAAGTCAGAAAACCCGCACTACCTGGGGGACCAAGGTAGTTCAAAATTACCATAAAGACCGACCAAAAGTTTTTGAGCGAAAATAATTTTGCGAATGTGGAACCGGGACTGCTTTGCACACATCAAATGTCATTCGAATGCTGATGATGCACAGATTCCACATATCCAATCAATTTTTCGGCAAACATGTTGATTTTCCAACACGCAAAGGTCCGAAATCCATAGGGGGACCAAGCGATTTTAAGAAAACATCTAAACCGTTATTTTTTCCTCATATTCATATTGATTCCAATGCCACAAAAATGCGTTTCAATACTTCTTTAATCGATTTTTGTGGATTCGAAGAAAAATCAACTTTAAAAATATTAAAAAAAGCCTTGGTCCCCCCTTTGGTTTTAGTAAGTTCAAAGTACCATAACTTCTCAGTGGTTTATTTCGGGAGTATAAATGTACATATTTTCTGAATCCTCTCGACGAGACCTTTCGAATGACAGCATCCGTGTCGGTAAATTCGACGGGCTCTATTCTGTAATCTTGCCTATTTTGTTATAATTGTTAAAAAAAAGTCTGTTCAAACCTTTAACTGCATCTGAATGGAGGGGCGGTCCTCGCGCAGCGGCATGCGCGGCGGTGTCCCGCCCAGCTCGCGCTTCATCATGCCCAACGAGCCGAGAAACGGCAGCGGCGGTGGCGGCGGCAGCTCGGTGGGCGGCGGCGCGCTCGCCGACACGTTCACGGCCGCTGACGTCGACGTCGACGCGCCCTGCAGCGCGGCGGTGGTGTTCCTTTTGAGCGCAATCAGCAAATAGTTGTTGTTGGGCTTGAGGAGCGCGATTCGCGGCGCGAAAAACTTAATGAGGCGCTCCGCCACCACCGAATGCGCTAGAATGTGAACGCTGGCGCGACCGCCCTGAATGCTGACTACGCCGGCGACGTTCTTTGCCTAAAACAAAAAATAATAATTATCATCTTTCATGTCTCTTCGGTTAAACTTGGAAAAGAATTAAAATATTGCTAAATTTTTGAAAATTTTGAAAATTTAAAGCATACTTTTGTATTTAATTTTTTTGTTTTGTTTTTTGGCCTTGACTACCTTAACTTTGTTCACTTGTTTGACTTTGTTTTCCCATTTTCATTTAAATTTTAAATTTCAAATTAAAGTCGAGCCGAAAAAAAATTTTTCCAAAAATTTTTTCCAATTTTAAAATTGGCATATTCGCTGATTGCAAAACATTACCCGCTTCTTATTTCTTTTAAATCAACTAATAATATAAAATTTTATATTATTAGCTGGTTAAGCATAATATAAAACTGTTGGTTCAAATAAATTTCGAAAAGTTGAAGTTGTATTGACTTCAATTTGAACTTGAACTTTTTTTCAAATTTATTTTGTCGATACATTTTCATTTTTTGAAAAAAGGTACAATCAATCCCCCCCCCTGCTTCACACAAATTCACACAACTTTCCTCACACAA
>SAUE01000147.1:102375-113641 GCA_009724625.1 Deladenus siricidicola | reverse complement strand
CTCAACTCCCCCCCCCCCCCACCTACCCCTCTCAACGGGCGATTGCTAAGGCGTCGGTGACTAACACTGCGCCACACCACTGGTACAATTCTTGCTACAGCGACAATTTTTCTCTCTCAGGGTCAACACTCGTCTCGTCCCTAACTCATTCATTTTTGGCATACAAATGAGGAGGGCGGACATATGTACATATTATTAGTGAAAAGCGCAAAAACCGTTAAAACATTTTTTGTTCATGGAAAATCTGCGAAATTTTTCACTTCGAAATCAAATTTATTTATTTGAAAAATGTTTATTTTTATAATTTTTTTGTTTTGATTGCTTCACAAAACGTGTTTTTCAAAGTTAATGAACTTTAGCTAAATTAATTTTGGAAACATTGGTCAGGGCGAATTGTGAACTTTGTGTGTAACTTACCAATTCCGAAATGCATTCGCACTTTTTCTAAAAACGCACATAAAAAATGCCAAAGTGGATACAAAGGAGGCATTTTTCTGAGTCCGCTTCTTTTCGCTAAAAGCCTCTAAATAGGGGTCATGAGAGTGAAGAAGAGAACGTTAGGGATGAGGAGAAAGCAGAGAAAAGAAGAAAACCTTTTAAAACTATTAGTTTGAAAACATAGCCATTTCGAGTGCGGACGCTACAGTATGATTCTGTTGTAACTCATTTCCTGATTGTGAATTTCAAATTCCTTTTTTTTGTTAAGAGCTATCCCATCTACATACCAATCTCATCGACCATAAATTTAGCATGAGCATAGCGCGTCATATGCCGCCGCCGACCGCGTCGGCGGCCGCCGCCGCAGCCGCCACCATTCCCGCCAGCTACAGTATCGCGCAGGCACGTCAAATGGCCGCGCACGGCGAAATGACGGAGGCGGTCATCAACTATGTAGGCGCGTTGCGCGCCGTCGCGCCCACCGCGCAAAAGGACTGCCTGCCCGAGTTCATCGCCGCGCTGAAGGCGTTTTTCAACGTCGAGCCGGACGCCGGCCGCGTCCAGCAAATTCTCGCCAACGCGTCGAACATCGCCGACTACGAGTTTCACGTCTACCGCGCCTACGCCGAGTGGCTGTACAGTGAGGGTATGTCTTACTGTTACACACATATACGTAATTACGAGTTATTTTCTACAGTGGTTCTTATAATACAGTAGCATTTTTCTTATGGTAGCATTTTTCTTCTAATAGCATTTTTCTTATGGTAGCAGTTATTCTTACGGTAACATTTTTTCTTATAGTAGCATTTTTCTTATGGTAGCATTTTTTTTTAGTAGTAGCATTTTTCTTCTAATAGCATTTTTCTTATGGTAGCAGTTATTCTTACGGTAATATTTTTTCTTATAGTAGCATTTTTCTTATGGTAGCATTTTTTCCTATAGTAGCATTTTTCTTGTAGTAGCATTTTTCTTATGGTAGCATTTTTTATAGTAGTATTTTTTATAGTAGCATTTTTCTTATGGTAGCATTTTTCTTTTACAGTAATTCCATTTTATATATTTTTGTTTTTTTTTGAAACGTACCAAGGATGAGACGAAAATGAATTTGAAATTTCAATAATCAAAATTCTATTATTTTTCAAATAAGTATTTTATTCATTTCAGGCGATTTAATGCGCTCATTTCTCTTCTTCCAACGCGCGCTGTTGGCCGCGCGCCAGGATCTGGAGTGGCTGCACGCGATCACTAGCATCGAGAACATCAAGTCGAGCTTCGTCGACGCCTGGCACTGGCGCATGATCAACGACGGCGCGCGCAACCGCGCCTTCCAGCGGGCGATCGACGCCGCCGTCGCTAGCGTTGCGGCGGAGCGCCGTGCCGCCGCCGCTTCCGCCGCTGCCGAAGGCGGCGGCGATGGCGACGAGGATGGAGTCGTTATCGCTGCCGCTGCCGCAAACCGCGCCAGAGACGTGCGCTTGTTGGACATTGGCTGTGGCTCTGGGATTTTCAGCATTATCGCCGATCGGTAAAAAATTGAATTTGAATGAAGAAAAAAAATATTTCAAAAATAATTTTTAAGAAAATAAAATGGGGGGGGGGATTTTTATAAATGTTTGGCATTCGAGCTCTAGAGGTTAGTGTTCCATGCTTGCCGTCATTTTGGTGCCATTGACGTTTCATACATCCTACATAATATCATAAAATCTTCCTGGCTACGGGTTCGGCGGGTATATTCGGGTTAAGCTTTTCTAGCGTTTCGAAAATTTCAGCACGATCGGACATCTCTAACCCATATTACATAGAGCATACCAGGGGTAATACGAAAATAAATTTTCAATTTCGTAAATCGAAAAAAGAGGAAAATTTTCAATTTTTTCGAGTTTTTTCTTACTTGTTTTTTCAAGAAAGTTTTTTTTCTGTTTTCGAGCTCGTCAACTTTCTTTTTCCACTAATATCGACAATTCAAACGCATATTGAGTTTAAAAAATTTTCAATTTATTTCAAAAATATTGAGAAATTTACGAAAATTGGCCAATTTTTCGTAAATCGTAAATTTTGGGCCAAAAAAGCTGTATATACGTAAATCGCAAATCGTAAATGCTAGCACCCCTGGAGCATATCCATAGTACTAGGGAATATCCCAGCTTAATAAAATCAAAAATTAGCGTTCTTTTGCGATCATTTTCACCTATTCCACATTGACGTTTGATTGAAAGTGGATGGTCTACGACAACCGAAAAGCTGGTGGATGGACAGTGGCTAGCCGGTGGATAGCGTGAAGTTGGTGTACGAACCACCTCTACGTATTTAAATCATACCAAAGAAGCTGACGTTGTGTATGTGGTGATGGATGGCGTCTGGAGTGGTGCATTGGGAATTTCTTCTACGCGGCCAAAACATTAGTTCTGAGGTCTCTTGCACCCAAATAGACCGAATACATGCCAAACTTCAGCCTCGCGAGATCGCTACGACTCGAATTTTCGTTTGCAGTAGTAGTACGACACGACGGACAAAACTTTTGGGACACCCTAATATGTATTTCGTCCGCAAACGTCGCACCACGATTAAATTAATTTAAAGAACGAATGTGAATCTTTTATAAAAATTTAATTATTGCAATTTCTTTGCAAAAAAATTTTTTTTAGCATTTTTTAATAAATATTTAATTTATTAAGAAAAATTTGCGTTAAAAATAAGGCATAAAAATATTATTTACATTCAAATTCTCGTCGTCAGATTGCCAAATTGTCGTGTGATCGCGTGCGAGTCGAACGCGACAATGGCCGGCATCGCGGACGCGTGCCTCAGCGCGAACGCGACGCGCCGCGTCGAGTTGGCGAAGCGGCACTCCGCCGCGCTACGCCTCGACGCGCCGTGCGACGTGCTGGTGACGGAGACGCTTGACTGCGCGGTGTTCGGCGAACACATCGTCAACATTGTCGATCACGCAAAGAGCGCACTGCTCACGCCGCACGCGCATCGCATCATTCCGCAAAAGGTGCGCGCTTTGGCTTTCATTTTTCTTTCAAAAAAAAACAATATGTAAACGGCATTATTTTTGTAGACTTTTTGTAGTTTAGTAACATTTTTGAATGAAAAATTTTAAAAATTACAAAAAAATCAAAAATAAAAATAAAATTTTTAATGTACAAAAAAATTTAAAAATTACAAAAAAATCAAAAATTAAAAAAAAAATTTTTTAATGTACAAAAAAATTTAATTTAAAAATTACAAAAAAATATTTTAATTTTTTAGTTAAAAATTCTTTTACGCATAAATTCGTAGTATACTGTATTGCGTATACATATATACTGTAATTTTCTTGTGTAGGTGACCGCGTTGTTTGCGCTACTTCAGTCCACGGACATTGCGCTCGACCACTACTGTGAGGTGAACCACCGTAGTAGCGCCAAGAATCACCAGCGAAATTCACCGGCTACGGTAGCCGCAGCCACCGTAGTGGGCGAGGAGGAGAAGGACGACGACTACGTTATCGTTTCCCAGTGCTGTTACGTTCGAAAACGGTATTTTGTTATAAAAATTGAACTTTAACTCATACAAAATGTATAACACAGCATACTGTAATGTCCTTTACGTGGTGGTACATTAGTGTTATACACTGTACTAATTTATTTTTCAGCTACAGTATTATATACATTATTGTAAATATGTATATGCGCGCTTATGTGGTACTGTACTGTATTATTTTATTTATTTGGTACAGTAAAAAGTACTGTACGCATATTGTACTGTAAGCATGCTGTATTGTAAGTATGATGTACTGTAAGCATACTGTACAAATAAATATAAAAATGCAAGTGTTACAATTACAAACAACAATTCGCAATTTGTAAAATATTTCAACTTAAGTGCAAATTTCAACTTATGTATAAAACAGTAGAGCATGTATGTATACGTACAGCATATATAAGTACAGTATGTATCCACGTATAAATACAGTATGCATTCACATAGTATTAAGCACAGTATATAAAATCAGTATGTATTTCAGATGTAAAACCGAGCGTTTCAATCAATTTCTGCCGCCCGAGCCGTACGCGTGCGCCTACATCGACGCGCTGCCGGCCGCGTACGCGCTGCTCAGCGCGCCCACCGCCGGCCTCGCGCTCGACTTCAACAATTTCGCGCAATTGCGCCAATTCAAAGCCGACAAATTCCGCTCAGAAATTGTGCTGAGCGCGGAGCGCGACGGCGTCGTGCATGCGGTAGCCGCCTGGTTTAGGTGAGGAGACGAAATATTTTTCTTTTTGTTCATTCATAAGTCCCCATCAAGATTTCTCCATTCTTTTCACCATACCTTAGCCTTAGCACCAGTGATTGGAAAAAGTTCATGAACTGAACTTTTTTCTCGGAAAAAAGAACTTTTTTCATGAACCAAAAAAGTTCTTGGCAACACGAACTTTTTTCATTTCTTACTTTCCAGTTCTCGACAACATGAACTTTTTTCATGTTTCGAAAAAAAGTTCTCGATAGCCAAGAACTTTTTCCATTGCTCCAAAAAGATATTTTTTTCATGAAAAAATAGGACCCGCGCCTGGTCGGAACAAAAGGTAAAAGTGAGGAAAAGATCAAAAAGCGCATCCTTTTATGCGAGCATTTTTAAGTCAAATTTTGAAGTGGAGTGGGCGTGGCTTATGGTTTATATAAAAGGAAGTGTTTTTTCATCTTTTCCTCACCTTTACCTACTGTTCTGACCAGGCGCGGGTCCTAATTTTTTCCACGAAAGAATTATTCTTGGAAAAATTATAAAAAGTTCTCGTCTTCAAAAACTTTTTTTTCGAAACATGAAAAAAGTTCATGTTAAACTGGAAATATGAACTGGAAAAAAGTTCGCTATAGGGGTAGTGGGCGTGGCTTATGCGCGCATAAAACATATTAGTTGGTTTGTTTGGAAAGTTTTTGGGCGCTTCTCATTGTGGTTCTTTAGCTATTTGTTTGTTTTTGTAGAATATGGCTTTAGTTTTGTGTATATTTCTTAAAAACACATACAAAAAATGAATTGTTTCAATTTGTGAATTTGTAGGGCGAGCTTATAATCCACTCATGATTATTGCCTCAATGAGATTATCACAAACTAGAGCGTTATTGTCAGAGATTAATGGGAATGAGAACTGTGAGAAATGAGAATTTTCTCCTTCTTTACAGGCTGAACGTCTTCGAGGAGGTGGAAATTTGCACTTCGCCAGAGTCCGGCCACTGCTGGCAGCAAGCCATCTTTCCCATTTACCCGGCGAAAATTTTGCGCGCCGGCGAAAAGTTACGGTGTACGGTGAGCGTCATCGACAACAAATTGCACGTCGCGCCCTACGCCAACGGCGGCGGCGGTGGTGGCGCCGGCCATCAGCGCGGTCCGACCGCACAAATGTCGCGCGTCATCCTGCGCGCCACTTGCGAGCTGAACTTTGCGCTCATGCACAACGCGCGCGTCCATCACTTCTTTGAGCGCGCGCTAGCGGCCGCCGAGCGCGCGCTGGCGGCCAACAGCGGCGACGCGCTCGTCGCCTACGAGCGCGTCATCGACTGCACGGATTTGTTGCTGTTCGAGGACAAGTCCAAGGTACCCCCCGAGGACGGGAGTAATTTTTGAAAAAAAAGCCGACAAATTTGTAATGATTACCCAACTTTCTGGCGTTTCTTTTCCAAACGCTTTTTCCTCTGTAATGCGCAGAAATGTCAGTAAAAAAGAAAAAAAATTAATAATAAAAAATTTTAAAAGTTAAAAGTTAAATTTTGTTTCATTCCGAAAATGTTAAGGTACGACTGGAAATGCCGCGCGAAAACAACGACGATGATGACGCGGCGACGGCGGCGAACAGCAGCGTGCTCGATGATTGCGCGTCGCCGCCCGGCGACGAGCGAAGTGTGGTCGTCGCGTCAGACATCGCCATCATTCGCTACGCCTCCTCCAACCCCAAGAAGCTGATCGACGGTAATTTTTGTAAATTTTGGATTTAAAAATTTTCTTTGTTCAGTAAGTAAATGCTCTGCGAGGGATGCCTGCGAGCCAGTGATTTCCCATTTCGGTTCAAATGAAATTCATTTGAACTTTTCAAATTTAAGTCACCAGTTCAAATTCCAAATGAAGAAGACAGTTCCGCTTGAAGTCATCATTTAAAAATCGGTGGTATTTGCTGATTTGAAAACATTATTCGGATCGAATCTTTTTTTAAATAACCAAAAAAACTTTTGAATATGTTAGAAAATATTTGAATTGTTCAAAAAATGCTGAATTGTGTTCAACGCAACTATGTAACAAACATTTTTTGCAGCGCTAGCCGACTTGCCGGCGGCGGCGCCCGTCGCCATACTGTACTGGCCGTTCTCTACGCGCGGTCTTCTCATGGACGGCTATCTGGCGGCGGTCGTCGGTTTGTTCATCCAGGGCCAGGGCATGGCGCGACTCATTCCGTCAGTAATTCGCCTCAAATGTCGGCTGATTTGCTCGACGGACTTGCTGGCGCGCACCAGAGTCGCGCCCGCGTGGATGAACGCCGGCGGCGAACGGTGAGCAACTTTTTTTATTATTTATTCGTTAAACATTTGTATCGTATTTCTTTGCTTACTGGCATTATTTTCATGATTACAGTAACGCTGGCGATGTACACTGCGGAGTGGACCTGAGCCCGATGAACGACTACCGTCAAAACTATGTGCACGATCTTCAACTGTATAACGACTTCGAGTTTGAATATCTCTCCGAGGAATTTGAAATGTTTTCCATTCGTTTTGATCGGGTAATTACCGTAATTGTTAGCGCTAACAATGTGAGCACATTATCCGTAGAATGGATGATTAGACTAAATTGAACAGACTAGCGGCATATCGGAATTATAAGTCGGAGGATGTAAGGTGGTAGACCCACGTGTCATAAATGATCTTAAGCCAATTATTATCAGAGGGAGAGAGAGAGAGAGAGAGAGAGAGAGAGAGAGAGAGAGAGAGAGAGAGCGCGCGCGCGCCTCTTCCCAAAAAGATGGGAAGAGGGGGGGAGTAAGGGTCGGTGCTTATACATTAAGAGGCATGACGCTAGAGAAGACGGAACTTGTAAACTTTTTGACTTTTGCATTTACCGCCACTGTTACCCCTTAAGGCCATGTGTGATAACAAAAATTTTACAATATTTAATCGCAAATTGCGTTCAGAACGAGCGCGACTGTGTCAACGAACTGACGAAAATGCGCCAATTGCGCGAAGTAACTGCGACGAAGTTTGGCGTTTGCACGGCGGTTTTGCACTGGTTTGAGATTGCGGACGGCTTTGGCAACGATTTCACATTGCCAAAGGTACAATTTGCATTCTGTGTGCTCAGTTTCAAAAGCCACACAAACGAAAACCAATAAAAAGTTTATAAAATTATTTTAAAAACTGTCAAAAAAATTCTTTTTGCCAAATTTTTTATTGTGTAAAATTTTTTTTGTAAAAAACCATTGATATATTTGCATAACTCTCACCACACATTTTAGATGAAGTCTTCGGACGGAAAAGAATTTTTCGCGACAGCAAAAACCGCTCAGCGAGAGAAGCACGACGAGCGCCACTTCAGCGGCGCGCAAAGCGCAATGTCGCGCATGTCGATGAGCGACGGCGGCGCGAGCCGCGCCGCGACGCAAAGTCCCGGTAACGCGATCGACGTCGACGCGGCTGACACGTCGGAGGCCGAGGCGACGCCGCGCGACGGCGCGGACGACGACGACGACACGGCGATTTCGGCGGCCGAGCCGCTAATATTCAAGTCGGGATTATGTCCGTTTTGTTCATTTAAGCGCCCCGCCTCGCCGCCGGACGCGATCGACGGCTCGCTGAACGCGCACCAATCCACACGCGTCGACGTCGACGACAACGACGCGGCGAGCCGCCACCGACGAATTGAGACGGACGAACTAATGTGGAGCAAGGTTTTTTGATTAAAAAAAATTGTATTTTTATAATTTTTTGGCTATTGCGAGAGTGTTCTGTCTGTTAGGTACAATTCATTGGAACTTTTCAAATTCTGAATTATAATTTTTCAAATTTATTTGAAAAAAGTTCAATTTGAAATTGAAAAAAAAATCAAAATGAAGCCAGTTCAACTAGCGCGTGAAAAACCAGTTCAACTAGCGCGTCTTACATAAAATAGTGATATTCGTTAATTGGAAAAATTTGTTGTCCGCTTTTAATTTTGTTGAAATTAACTAGATAGAAATATGTGGAAAGAATAGCGGAAAAAAATTAGACCACCATGTGAAAAATGTTTCAGGCCTACAGGCTTTGGGGATAAAATGAAATTAAATTTTTTATTGTGTCCTATTTTGTAGAATTTTTCATGCTGATTCCGATGATTTCCAATCCATCTGTTGTAAAAAAAATTTTATGCACTTTTTGGGCGTTTTAGAGGCGGATATTTTTGGGGGGCGTTTGGGGCGGATATATGTATTATGACCTGTCATAATTTATGACATATGACATAGCACAACTTTCCAAAAGGTACATACTAGGGGTGTTGGAAATTTTCGATTTTCGGTGTTTTTTTTTCTTTCGATTTTCAAAATCACGAGGGTCTTTCGATTTTCCATTTTCGGAAAATCGGCCATTTTCCGAAAATTTCCGAAAATTTTCAAATTTTTGGTTTTTTTAGCCAACTTCAACTTCATTATGATGTGGTTTTTTGAGGAAATATAAGCAAAATTTCAATTTTTTCTCGCAAGAATCATTGTTTTTGCTTAATTTTTTGCAGTTTTAGTCGCATTTATTTTTCTTTTTTCAATCAGTTAAAAAGTTTGATACGATATAAGAAATTCGTTTTTAGAAACGAATGATAACTATTCAAATAACTCGTGAATAAAAAGTGATTCAATGATTCACGAACTGCAAAAAATAATTCACAATTCAAATCCAATGAACTCGTTGAATTCATTTGAATCATTTCTGAGTTTCTCGGATTCTTTTCACTCTTGATTGAAGTCGCGATTCAAAAAATTATTCAAGTCACACTGAATGGAAATAAATACATATACATACATACATGTATGTCTAAAAAATTATAAAATGTCTTAGAATTTTGAGAAAAATTATAAATTTTGAAAAAAAAATTTTGGTAAAATTTTCGATTTTCAGCAATTTTTTCTTTCAATTTTTTCTTTTCAACAATAATTTTTTGAAATTTTCGATTTCCGATTTTCGAAATCACAAGGTCCTTTCGATTTTCGAAATCTAAATATATTTTCGACACACCCTGGTACATACTGAATATAATAAAAAAAACCTTTAAAAATATTTTCTTTATAATTTTGCACATTTTTGAATATTTTATTAATACGCGGCGATTCAGGTGTCCGCATACGTAATGGACGAGATGTTGGTGGTAGCGCCTGGCACGCGGTTGCGCGCCGAAGCCTCGCTCTACCACGGTAACGTCGTTTTTCACGCGCTCAACGCACTCGTCGACGAGCCGTCAACCGCCGCCGCGCCATCGGTCGGCGCGGACGAGACGACCGTCTACGCGGAAGTGCTGCGCGACAACGGTTTGCTGAGCGCAACGATGTTGCGCGGCGTTTGCGACGAGTTGCAGCGCGCCGACCGCGCGCTACGCGACCACATCCGCCACGCGCATCCCGAGCAGTCGCCGGCAGAGCCGCCGCCCTCTCCCTTCACCGGTGTCCAGCGCGGCGGCGGCGCGCTCGGCAACGACGACGACCAGGAACTTCTTTGACTTTACCGCGCGTACGAGCAATAATCCGCAATTTACAAAGCAAACATTCATTACCTCCGCCGTGAATCTCTGTGATATTATCGTTTGGAATTCAAATAAATGCACAAATTACACAAATTCAAAGGACAATTTAATGAAAAATTAAACTAAAACCACCAAAAAAAGCATGGCTCTGACTTGAATCGTTTTGTAAATCATAAATCTTGATTTGAATCATAGCACGGTGTGAGCCCCCCCCCCCCGCGAAGAACTGCGATAAATGACCAACCTCATTTAGATTACAGTTGGTCGAGCATACTGAAGTGGGTGAGGAAGAAAAGGATAACATTTTGTATTGTACATATTGTAAAATGGTAATTATTTAAACTTTAGTTTTAGACTTTACATACACTGCTGGAAAAAACTTTACCAAATCAAAAAAATTTATAATTTGATAATTAATGATTAATAGGATCTTCGTTATTCCTAAAAAATCAAAAATTTCGCAAACAATTTTTGGTCAGGTGGTGGTGGGGGGAGATGTCGGGATTCGAGGACCATGCACATTTGGACGAATTTCTCGGTCTTGAGTTTTAATTTTCCATTTTGAGGTTCTGAAAATTTACGGTTTACGAAATTGAAAATTTCGTAGCACCCCTTGGCACATTGATTTCTTCTCGCGAATTTCTCCGCCGTAATTTTGTTGAACAGACAATTAAAACATTTTCGGAAATAATCCAAAATTCTTTTCAGGCCTACCTGATTTAGAATTAAAAAATCCTACCTACAAAAAAAAGTGAAAAGATCTAAATTTTTCCTAATTTCATAAATGTTTCTTGAAAATTATCATTTTTATTTGTTGTAAATAATATCGGATAAATTCAAAGTTAGAAAATGTGTCACACCTGATGCTGGAATCCAGCCAAAATTAACGTTTGCCCATCGATACGCGGTAGCAGAAAAAAAGTTGTTGGAAAAGATCATCGATAATAATGAAAATCATTTTGGTTGATTTTGTTAAAAAGTTATTCCCCGACTAAATAAATTAACAAAAACTCCAAATTAAAATTCAAATTTTGGAATTTTACAGCAGCTTTTTAAAAATTGAGGTTTTTTAGGAGATGACGCACTGAGGTTTTT
>SAUE01000147.1:78369-93787 GCA_009724625.1 Deladenus siricidicola | reverse complement strand
CTTTCAGCGTTTCCACAAGTTGCTCGACAAAATAGTCGGCAGTACGACGCAGCGAGTCGGCCGCCAAATCTAAAAATTGCAGCATTATACAGATTATTCCAAATATTCTTACAACTAAAACCATTTTTCCAAAATAAATCTTGCTTCATTACGATTAAAACATTTGAAATAAAAATGTGTAAAGATAGATAAAAGTATTTAAACAAGTAAAATTCAAACAACAAATATAACAAATCTCGTTAAAATAACTTTTTCTCAAATAAAAAAAGTTACGTGTAGGATAAGAAATAGATGTAGCGTTCTGCAAGTCCTCTTGACCTTGCTCCAATATCGAAAGCGCTGCTGTACACACGTCGCCTGAAATTATGGCAATATTCATAATGTTTAGAAAAACAATTTTAAATCCACATATTCTCATTCAAAAATGGGATTAAATTTCCGACAAATTCCTACCCAACGCACTGCCGAGTTTCTTCCCCACGCGCTGCGTCGCCTCAGCTTCGAGTGCTGATTTTTCACTTACGCGTTCGTCGTTTGCCGCCTGTAACGCGCCACTTAGAGTCTGAATTTGTGATTCGAGCGCGCCAATTTTCTGGCGCGTCTCGTCAAGTGAGCTGGAACTGGTTTGAGCGCGTTCCTCCACGACGCTCTGCGCATGCTTAGCGGCTTCAAGCGCTTGATTGACGGTAGCTAGCTCCGATGTCTTCACACTCAAATCCGCCTCGCACAAGTCAACTTTAGCGCGCAAATCTCGCACCTCCGTAAGAACCTAAATTAAATTTAAAAAACTCGAAAATTATTTTATATCACATTTTTTCATTTCGAAAAAAAGACCTACTGAATGCAATCATGTTTTTCAATTTTACAAATTGCTAAACAACATAAAAAGTGGCCTACCCCTATGTGTTCCTGCCTCAAATTGTCGTAGACGGACCTCAGCTTCACAAACTTTTGCTCCTTCTCCGCCATGCGGCGCTCAATCTCGGTTTGCGCATCTTCGGAAGCGGCTGACGCGGCGGCGACCGTAGCCGACTCGCGCGCCGCCTCCAGTTCGACGCGTTGGGCGTCGGCGGCCGCGCGCTGCGCGTCAATTTGTGTCTTCATTTGGATGAGGCGATTTTCGTATTGCTCAATGCGGAGACGTGCCTCGTTGAGTAGACGTTCCTTGCTTTCGCGCTCGGCGTGAACATCGTTTCGCAAAGCGTTTATGAGCTCGTCTCTAAAAATTCAATTGTATACTTGAAACTTTTATAATAAAAAATATTAAAAAATAATAATAATACAAAAAGAATTGTATGTAAAAATATTTACAAAAATTAATATAATTTAAACATTGAAAAAAAGACATTAACAATACATAAAAATAATTTAAAAAATGCTAATAAATTGTAAAAAACATTTTTAATCAATCCTTACTTTTCATCCGGCCGCTGTTGCTGTTGACTCTGGTTGGCATTATACTGCACTTGAGATTCGTCCATCAATTGCTGAACCGTCGACTCGTCCGTGGACAGGTCAATAATGGTGTCTTCGCACATCGACTGCGAGTCGGGCGGCGTCACGTCCCCCCCCGATTCCGACGACGCCTCCACGTGCAGATAGGCTTGGGGCGTCTGATAGGAGTCGAGATCGGACGCATGTAGGAAGTTTGGAGCGATCTACAAGAACATTTCACTTTATAGATGAAATTAAAATTTAGAAAACGTCAAGAAATCAACAACAAATTAATATTAACAAACAAAGCCAAAAATAAAGCAATTGTGTTAAAAAAATTCAAAGTAATTGTATAAATCAAAAATTTCTTCGTAAAACCAAAAAAAAAAAATTCTTGAGAATTTTTAACGGCTACAAAAATCTAAGTAAAAAATGTATAATTTTAAAATTAAAAAAAATTCAATCTTCAAATAACTACTTAAAAAATACCAACCGAAGGCAGTGTGGGAATGGAGACAAGATATTTGAAATACTGAAGGCTTGCCGCCTCCTCGTAGAATTTTCGCGTCTTACGAAACGTCTCATAGAAGCGCTCCCGATGGCCGACGAGCGTGTCGGGCGGAATTCGAGAGTGTAATTTGAAGAGTGCCTTCACCAAAAAATCGTAGAACTTCGACGTGTCGAGAATGACGAGAATCAGCGGCGCCAAAAGACATTGGCCCTGCGGAATTAGCGAACTCCAGCGAAATGCGTCCATTATGTTCATCACTAAAAGCGGATTGAAGTTATGACAAAAAAGATATATCAAAAAATGAATGTGCGTATAGTGGGAATTTTTATTTTCCCAACTGTTAAGCCCAAATTGCCTCTGACGATTTACCTGATTGGCATATTTACGCTCAATTTCAAACGTAATTCGAAAAAATAAAGAGAAATTTGTGCCATTTCATTGAAAAAATTCGAGAAATAAATAAATGATAAAATTACGATCGATGATATACAGTAAAATCAGAAGCAAATTCAGAAGAAGAATTGAAATTCAGTTTGAATTGTTGTGTTTTGTGTATACAAAACGCCAATTTAAGATCGTGTCGAGAGTATTTGAGCTTACACTAACAGTTGGGAAAATAAAAATTCTCACTATATCAAACAACAATATGGAAATTGTGTACATACGTCAATATGAAAATATATAAAAATTAATTCAGTTCAAATATTACCAGAACTTTGTAAAAATATGTAAGGGATTCCTCACATAAAGGACATTTTTAAAAATTGTTGTTCTTTGTAAAAAATAATTTTTTTAGCAATTCTCCAATAAAAAATGGTTAAAATCCATCCCGCCACTAGTTGCCACAAACATAAATAAAAAATTTAAATACTTTTTACAGTTCTTTTAAGCAAAAAACCTGTCGCTTTAAGACCGAGCAATTCGTCCATTTGGTCCAGCATATCAATCGCCAACTCATAGGTCTCATTAATATCGGAAGTCAACGCGTCGAGCTGATTTGTTGCCAAGCACAAGCTGCCCACAACCGTCGGGTACTAAAAAAATAAATTATTAAGTTAAAAAATAAATTATTGAAAGATTCTAATTATTAAAATTATCCAAATAATTGCCCAATTAACAAATTTAAAATGTTAAACTTGCTACAACAATTTTTGTAAAAAAAAATGCAAAAATAAAAAAACCTTCTTATGGAACTGTAGTCGACTAACGAGCATCTTACAGTAGGTGGTATTCGCCATACCGTAGCCCGACGTTCGCAAATGCTGCCAAAAATTGCCCAATTGAACTAGTCGGCTGCAGTGGGGTAGCGAATCGTCCGTCACCTATAAATTAACGCAAACAAAAAACTATTTTTATTCCTGTGAAAACAATGACGAATAAACTTTTCAAATTTAAATTAATTTTTTTAAACTTTAATTATAGAAAATTTTTGACAGAATTTTTTTATTAAACATAATCAAAAATTAATGTTTTTAATGTAACATTTTTTCTTAAAAAAATTTGCTAAAAAACATTAAAAACGTGCATTATTCGTGTGAAAAGTAAAAAATAAAAAAATATTATAAAAAATTTATTTGAAAAACCTCATTAAAAAAAATTTTAATAGTTTTTTTATTGAAAATAATTAATAATTATTTTTTAATATTTTTATAAGTTTAAAAAATTTTAACTAGAAATAAAAATGTAACAAAAAAAGGTAAAAAACCTTGCGATGCCCATCACGAATCAATTTATGCAGTAAGTGGCAGAACTTCCACGTGAGGACCGGATTCTTTTCGAGTTGAACGCGCGAGACCGCGTGCCAAAAAATCCGCGCCGAATGCTGTTTGTGGGTGCCGACGATGAGGGCGCGAACGTGCTTTTGCTTGAGTGGCGCCTCGGCCTTACTCAGCGCTTTGCAAAAAGCTACCAGCTAACAAAAAATTCTATATATATAAAAACTATTTTTTCCAATTCTATGCAAATATTCAGAATTATACACGCGTAGCCAAATCGAACTGTCTCGACGTGACAACTTGTTTATGGTATTAAAAAATAATAATTCGAGTAATCAATAACAATTTCGGCTATATTCTCTAATTTTTAATCTTTAAAAATTCAAAAAATATTATTGAGAGATTGTTATACCTGTGATTTCACGAAATTTTCGTCATGAGACCGCCTCGACATGATTGTGCTGCGGTACCGTCGTATTCTGAAAAAATCAAAACTGTAATTTCAAAAGGAAACTAAACTACACGCCATTTTAATGAAAACATGTTAATGCAAAAGTAAAATATAAGCGAAAAATTTGATGATTCACAAGAAAAAACAAAAAAATGATAGTTTAATTTCAGACATTAAAAAACGAAAATTACAGGAAAAAAGTATTTGATAAAAATATAATGCATATTATAGCCCTAAGCGTTCGTCGGAATATGTGTATTTTCATAATGAGTCGTATTTTTCAAATAAAAAACTTCCTTCTGAAAAAGTTTTTCGACCTACTCTAAAAGAACCAAACATAAAATTAAAAATATGTTTAAAGTTGCGTCTGATTTCGACTGATCTGATTTTGAATGTTGTAATAATACCTCAAAGTCATTTAGACCTGTTATGTTCGTGGAAAAGGGGAATTAACCGTGGTGGGAATCGAACCCACAACCACATACTGGGCGCCCTGATCTACCAGTTGAGCAAAATATTTATAAAAATAAATAAATCACTATTTATAAAAAATCACTATTTATCTCTACCAGGACTGGATAACAACTGGGAAAATAAAAATTCACATTTTCTAACGTAATTTTTTTTAGCAAAATAACTTTTTATAACATTTTTCATATCGCCAAAAATTGTACACTATTTATATTTTTAAATTAATGAATTTAATGGTTGAAATTCCATGATGGAATTTCAAGCATTTCAGGAATTTCCATCCAACTTGGAAAATTACTTATGCAAATCTCGTAAAATATAGGAATATCTATAAATATTCGGAATTGGACACTGGATTAATTGCAAAGACAATATAAAAAATGCGTCTCACACTAAAAATAGATTAAAAAATTTAACATTTCTACAACAAATATTTCCCAAAATCATAACGATTTAGTAGTGAGCCCCAAAGCATGCAATTCCTGCCGAGTCTCGGCATAGGTTCGATGTACAGCAACTCGGATATGCCTTGATGAAGTATGCCAATCTTAGCTTCCACCCGCCCCGAATTAGGGGGCGGGTGAAAAGTGCCGAAAATTTTTGTAACAAATTTTGTACCATTACCGTAAGCCTCATTTTACCACGATTTTTTCTCCAAAAAAGTCAACAAAGTCAATTGCCAGCGAAGTGCCACTGCGCTTGGCAGAGCGTCCTGGAGTTCAAAGGATAAGCCTTCGTAACGTCACAAGTAACGTCACACAAACCTCTTCGAATGAAATGCCAAAACCAAAGAAATAAAGATTTGTCGGCTAAATCTTCTAATCCTCGTTACCGAAACGCCACACCACTGTTTCCATTGCAATAGCCATTGTGTCGCTCCCCTCTCCACTTTCTACTCACTTCACGTTCAGTTAGCTCTCAAGTTCGGTCTGATTTTTCTCGCGCTCCTTCCTTTCCGCTGAACATCGACCAAGGATCCGTAAGTATATCTTTGTTTCGCGTTAAAAACTTTGGTTCTTGTGGGTTATCGGACCGCAAAAAAAATTTTTTTTCATGATTTTTTTAGGTTTTCTGGCACGAGAATTCGAATTTAATAATGTGTCTTGTTGTTTTTGTGCAGTTTTTGACATTTTCACGGGGGTGGGTAGAGCGACCCCCCCCCCCATGGGCCCAACACGTGTGCATTGGGGGTGGGTTACAGCGACGAGGGATGAAATTACGGGGTTTTTAGCCTCGCAATTAAGAAAATTTTATCGAGTTACGAATTACGAAAATCATTTCTTATAATTACGCACATCCCTGATAGCGACCCCCCCCCCCAACACTTGTGCAATTAGGGGTGAGGTATAACAAAACTCGCGACTCTTTCCCCGCCGTTTTGGAAGACATCGCCGAATTTTGGACCGTCTAATTGTTTTAACAAGTTAAAATTTGTCATTTGCTTGCTCATTTCTTGTTAGAATTATGTTATAAAATTATGTTTTCAAAGTGTCAAAAACTGCACGAAAACAAAAAAATCAGTAAGAAACATTATTAAATTCGAATTCTCCGTGCCAGAAAACCTAACAAAAATCATGAAAAAAAAATTTTTGCGGTCTGATAATCCACAAGAACCAAAACTTTTAATGGATTCCTAATGGGTTAGGTATTTCACGATTTGTTCGTCCATTATTCCCCGTGCCGCTATTTTATTCCTGCAATTGTAGCGAACTTTGGGTGTTTGTTTACTAATTCTTCTTTTTGGCTGAAATTTTACGGCCGATTGAGAAATGTAGTCATCTGTGCCAATTTGTGGAAAACAAGTTCTCAAAATTGGCATATTCTAGGGTGGATTTTTTGAAAACCTTGAACGAGTGAAATTGTTTATCGATTTATTGTGGACAGTGGAAGATACACTTCTAAATTCGTCTTTTGTAGATTTGGCAACAAAATTGTTAAAAAATTAAATTGTTTCGTTAAAAAGTTTTGCTTAAAACATCGAAAAGAAGCAGCGGCCCGGGGCGTAAAATTTTCGAGTTGGTTTTGAATTTCGGTTAACTGTTATATTTATCGTATTTTTCATTTTTTAAGGAACCGAGAAAAAGGAAAATTGTTGGGTCACCATGTAAAACTAAATTATTTTATACTGGAACAGTTCAAATTTACATATACGCAAAAATTGTTATTATTAGCTAGTTACACAGCCGAGTGATGCGATTGCTTCTTATTTTCGTCTTCGCTAGTTGCCTGAGTCGAGTTTGCCGTGGAAGTAGCCGAACCTACGAGGGAAAGTTTTACCTGCATTGTTCAAAGGAATTCAAAGTAGATATTGTCGTGTATGATCACGACACTGACGAAGAGACTTTTAATGCTGTTTATGATGATGTTATTGAAAGGTACAATTTTAATCTTTGAGGTGACTATGTATAAAATATGGCAAAAATCAAAATCCATCATGCCTAATAGACCGGACCCGACCGGCCATTATTAGTATTTTTACAGGGGTGATTTTTTATTTTTGGCTATTTTTGGTGTTTTCAATTTTGAATCCTAGAGAATTTTTGTTTGCATAAAACTTTCGACCTGAAGCAAAGAGTACGTGCTTGTTTTAGGTTGGAAAAGGAGTTCACCAAGGCGGAAATAATTGCAGGTAGTGGCGTTGTCGAGATCGAATTTAAGGGAAGAGTTGGAGATACGCTTTTTGATCTCCCTGAGCCAATGATCGAAGTCCTCAACCATACGTGCACCGGATCGTCGAAGAATTTTAAAATTCCGTACAAAGGAAGAGATAAGCTAAACGACGCATATCACGAATTCTACATTGATCTTACCATGTGAATTTTGTTGTAAATAATTGTGGAAGCTGTAATATATGTATATGAAATAATAAGTATTGTATAATATATATATATATATATATATATATATATATATATATATATTTCTAAGTATTATATTTCTAAGTAATGTATTATATTTCTAAGTAATGATAAAAAAATTTGTTGTCAATTTTGTCGCTTTTAAGCTTTAAAAAATCTATATATATATATATATATATATATATATATATATATCATAGGTGACACCCTCCCCCCAAAATTCGAAAATTTTTGCGGCCGAGTACCAAAGAAAAAAAAAGGTCCTCAAATTTTCAAAGTGCCATAACTCGGTCAGTTTTGGTCGGGGGACAAAACTGAGTATGTTTTTGGAACGCTCTCGACGAGCTCTTTCTTTCGGGTATATCACTTCAATAAAAAAATGTTGACATTTTTTTTTTTGAAAAACTGGAGCAAAACTTTTTCGCGCGCTTTTGCGAAATGCAAAAGTTTTCATTGATTTTTGTGAAAAATTTATATGAAAAATTATGCTTGCTTCGACAGANTCGAGAGCGTTCCAAAAACATACTCAGTTTTGTCCCCCGACCAAAACTGACCGAGTTGGCACTTTGAAAATCTGAGGACGTTTTTTTGGTCCTCGGCGGAAGGGGGGGGTCTGTCACCTATGATACATATATAGCTAATTGTTGTTAACGGTAAACAATTTTAATTTCCTCTTGATCTACAGTAGTGCCAGCTATTTGAGAATTTTTATTTTGAAATTATTTATTTGGTTTTGGCGTTTTGTCCTGCAAGTTGTCAACTTTGTGGAAAAAGGAACGGCTAAATAAATTAATGTGGATTATTTTTATGTACATACTATGTACTACATAGCAGGGGTGTAACAATTTTCGGTTTTTTTTCTTTCGATTTTCGATATAACGAGGGCCTTTCGATTTTCGTAATTGCGAGGACCTTTCGATTTTCGAAAAATCGGCCATTTTTTCGAAAATTTTCAAAATTTTTAAGAAATTTTTTTATTCAATTTACCTCCGCCCATAAGTAATTTTTTCAAAAAATTTAGTCAAAATGTGTCATTTTTAAGAGAATTAAGTTTCAAACTTTTGTACATAAGTTTTTTTCACATAAGTTAGTTCAATTTTGATTCACAATTTGTAAGTTAGTCATATAAATTAAGTTTCGAGCATCCATGCGTTCGTTAATATCATCCATAGGTTTGTTAATACATCACTTTGCAAGCTCAAATTACTAAAACAAAACGAGGTAATGGAAGATCTAATTAGTATATAGTGTGAAAGATGATTAAATGACGTAGTGAAGTGAGTCCTTTGCTATATGAGTGAAGGCAAACCCTCCTATTGAAAAATGTTGGGATTCTTTAAGTAAATTAAACTAAAATTGAAATTTTTGATTCTACCCCAACTACAATATATAGTGCTAAATTTTTGGTTGCCCCCTCCATTCCGAAATCCTATATATGCCACTAAAAAAGTGCCATCTTTTTGTTCGGAAAACCTTACCAGGATAAACTGCACTTTACCCCCCCCCCAGAATTTCAAAACTTTTTTGATGTTTTCCTACGTAGTTTGATGCGTCACGAATTCGACATTATTTCCGACGGAAATTCCAAAAAAGTGTCAAAGTGTCGAAAACCACATGGGGGACCAAGGTATAATTTTCGAGAAAAAATATCAAAAATTTTTTTTTGCTTAAAATCGTTTCAAAACAAATTAAAAAGCATTAAAACGAGTTTCTCTTAGGAGCTTAGGCTTTAGGCTGAGCCTTAGGCTTAGACTAAGATTTAGGCTTGGGCGCAGCTTATGCTGGGCCAATTTGATTTTAGGTTGAGCCTTAGGCTTAGGCTGAGCCTTAGGCTAATCCTTAGGCTAAGCCTCAGGCGACATGTTACCTTGGTCCCCCCTGTGGTTTTCGACATTTTGATACCCCATTTAGGTACTTTTTTGGAATTTCCGCCTGAAATGAATATCGAATTCGTGATCAGCGCATCAAACTACATAGGAAAACATCAAAAAAGTTTTGAAATATGTATTGAAAAATATAAATAAAAAATAAATAATTTTTTTACAAAACAATAAGAAACATTAAATTCGAACATGCCAGAAAACCTTCTAAGAAATGATTTCGAGCAAAAAAATTTTTGATTTTTTCTAAAATTATAGCTTGGTCCCCCTGTGGTTTTTTTAAAGTTTTGGATGACCATAGCGTGCCAGAAACGCGTTTCCGATGATTTTTTTTATCGTTTTTAGCACATTTGGAAACATATAAAACAGTTTTTGGGCGATTGGTGACCATATAGGTTAATTATACCTATTTTAATTTTCTTTTACTGCTTTTTTATCTGACCGTTTTCAACTTTCTTTTTCCATTGATATTTTTTTGCGCGAATGCATGCATATTGAGTTAAAAAATTTTCAATTGACTATTTTGTTCAGTTTTTCCTTGAGTGCGCGTTATGCGACGAATTAGGGCGGATGTGTGTCGGGCCATTTTGGTGACTTCCATATTCTGGCTTCTACTGGACGTTATAATTTTGTTCTACTACTTGGACAGCTCTTTACTCACCTCCGAAAGGTGAGTATAATTTTATTTTTTTATTGATTATTTTACTTTGTTGCGAATAACTTGTAGTGGATATTAAAAAGTGTTGACAATTTTTTTGGTATAAGTGGAGTTTACCTCCACCACCCAAAACCGCCTGAATTGCTATCGAAGCATTTTAGAAAGCTGCGCAATAATAGTATAACGCTATTATAGGACCCGGAAAGACAATTGAAAAGATGTCACTACACTTTTCATATAGTTTAGACGGTTACTAAAATAATTTTTTTTATTATTATTCCTTAATTTTTTTTATTATTTTCCATCATTTTTGAGCAATATTTTCAATTTTTTTCGTTTTGTCCAAGAATAAAGTACAAATTTCAAAAGCAAGCTGACATTTCCAAGGCAAGATGCCGCAGTTTTCAAAAGTCTTGCTTTGCAACTTGCAATTACACGTGTTTTTGATTCATCTTGCTAAAGTCGTTTCGCTGCAATTTTCCGTGCTATTTTTGTACAGTTTTTTGTTATTTTTAATCGAAAATAATAGCCACATAAATTTTTTATTACTGCTAGGAAAAAATTAATTAACTCTAGCCAATAACCAGAAAAAGGAGCTGGCTGGTGGTAGCAAAGGGTAACAAAACGTCAAATTTTTGAGCTCAAAATTTCAATTTCGGGGTGGGGCTCTGCTGTCTCATTGTATTGCACATATCGTATAATTTTATTTTATTTTTGCTGTAGACGTAGCGCCATTCGTACCGCCAAATTCGGCCGCAGCGCATCGAACAGCGAGCAGTCGGAGTGGCGAACGTCGGACGCGTTGGAAAGGATACTCGCCACGCTTAGTTTCGAAGCGTCCGGTCCGGGCGCGAACGGTGCCGGCGTCTCTATCCCCAAGGACAAAGAGGAGCAAATGAAGGAGATGTTCAAGGTGAATCAGTTCAATCTGATGGCGTCGGACATGATCTCGGTGAACCGAAGTTTGCCCGACTATAGGTCCGAGAAGTGAGTTGATTCCTCTATTTTTGTAGGTGCTAATTTTGACTGACACATTATTGCTCGTATGTACTCGATTGATGTTGTCTATAATCTTACTTTTGTATTGTTTGCGTTTCTGCTCTAAATAAACGACGATTTTTAGATGTAAAATTACGGGCAATGAGCTCAAACGCCAGCAACTGGAGCCCGTCTCCATAATCATCGTCTTCCACAACGAGGCGTTCAGCACACTTCTACGCACCCTGCATTCCGTGGTGAATCGAAGTCCAAGAAATTTGATCGAAGAGATCATTCTCATCGATGACTTATCGGAAAGGGGTATGTTTCTTCCTGTTAACTGCAAATGGAATGGGTTTTGGCAAGACTAGAGAATAGGGCCCGTCGAATTTAGCGACACGGGTGGTGTCATTCGAAAGGTCTCGTCGAGAAAATATATAGATTTGTACCCCCCAAAATAAACCACTGAGAAGTTATGGTACTTTGAAAAACCAAAGGGAGGACTAAGGTAGTAAAATATTTACATAAAAGTTGATTTTTCTTCGAATCCACAAAAATCGATTAAAAAAAGTATTGAAACGCATTTTTGTGGCATTGGAATCAATATGAATATGAGGAAAAAATAACGGTTTAGATGTTTTCTTAAAATCGCTTGGTCCCCCTATGGATTTCGGACCTTTGCGTGTTGGAAAATCAACATGTTTGCCGAAAAATTGATTGGATATGTGGAATCTGTGCATCATCAGCATTCGAATGACATTTGATGTGTGCAAAGCAGTCCCGGTTCCACATTCGCAAAATTATTTTCGCTCAAAAACTTTTGGTCGGTCTTTATGGTACTTTTGAACTACCTTGGTCCCCCTGGTAGTGCGGGTTTTCTGACTTTTGCGGAGTGGAAAATCAACATGTTTTTCGTTGCCGAAAAAATTGATGAGATATCTCATTCGAATTTCGAATGATACTTAATATGTGTAAAAGAATCCACATTCGCAAAATTATTTTTCCTCGAAAACTTTGATTCCCCTTATGGTGCTTTGAACTACCTTGGTCCCCCCTTTGGTTTTGGTAAGTTCAAAGTACCATAACTTCTCATTGGTTTATTTCGAGGGTACAAATGTATATATTTTCTGAATCCTCTCGACAAGACCTTTCGAATGACACCATCCGTGTCGGTAAATTCAACGGGCTCTATTCTGTAGTCTTGTCTGGCTGGGTTTTCTTTTTTAAGACATTTTTCTAAATTGCGAATTACGTTTTGTATCTTTAGATTTTCTAAAGGAACCCCTTGAGTTGTACATAAAGCGCTTTCCAATTCCCATACACCTCGTTCATTTGGAAAAACGATCGGGTTTGATTCGCGCACGTCTTACTGGTTCGGGTATGGCGAAGGGAAAGGTGAGTAGACGATTGTTTTTTTGGCTATTTTTTGAGTATTTATAAATGTAAATTGTGCTTTTTCCAAATGGTTTTTAGTTTAAAGTATTGATACTTGAGTATTCATATGTATTATTAATTTAAGTATTTACATTTTTTTATTAATCTGTATTTTTTTAAATTAATTTTTATTTTAAATACGCACACTACAGATTCTGCTCTTCCTCGACGCGCACGTCGAGGTGTCTGAGGGTTGGCTGGAGCCGCTGGTGTCGCGCGTCACGTCGGATCGCCGTTGCGTGGTGGCGCCGATTATCGACGTGATTTCGGACGACACGTTCGAGTACGTAACCGCGTCGGACACGACGTGGGGTGGTTTCAATTGGCACTTGAACTTCCGCTGGTATCCCGTACCGGACCGCGAGTTGAGCCGCCGCGGCTACGATCGCTCTCTGCCTATTCAGTAAGTTTTTTTTGTTTTTTAATTGTTAGAGGACTAGTGGAAGGAGTCAAAATATGTTGGCTTATGATTTTAAAATGTTGTTTATATTCAAAATATACATTTATAAAAATGTAATAAAGTTCTTTAAAAAGTTTAGAACTCCAACGATTGCGGGCGGTCTCTTTGCAATTGATCGTCAGTTCTTTTACGATATTGGCTCTTACGATGAGGGAATGCAGGTTTGGGGTGGCGAGAATCTCGAAATTTCTTTCAGGGTAAACTTTTTCATTTTGTTTTTTTGTCGTTTACCTTATTTGGGTATCTATTTAGGTGTATTTTTATTTAAGAAAACACCCATTCTTTAGGTGTGGACTTGCGGTGGCAGTTTGGAGATTCATCCGTGCTCAAGGGTTGGCCACGTTTTCCGCAAGCAAACACCGTATACGTTCCCCGGCGGCACAGCCACCGTCATTCATCACAACGCGGCGCGAACGGCCGAGGTTTGGATGGACGACTACAAACACTTCTTCTATGCTATGGTTCCGGGTGCGTGCTTTTTTTGGTATTAATAATATGAAAAAAAATTTTCGCTGATTTGAGAATTCATTTTGACGATTAAATAAAAAAAATCATAAAATTAAATTTCAAAATTAAGAGATTTTTCAACGAAATGTTATTTTCATTTGTAATTTTCTCCCGTTTTTTAGCTGCTCGAACGGTGGATTATGGCAATTTGACGGATAGGCGGACGCTTCGTACCAATCTCAAGTGCAAAACGTTCAAATGGTATTTGGAAAATATCTATTTGGAATCGCCGATTCCCTCCAAATATCATTCCATTGGCCAGGTTCGTAAACAATTTTTTAATTTAATCTTTTGTTTGAATTTTTTACTTGGAAATTGAAATTTTGCTATAAGCGCAATTCTATTGGCTTAATGTGAAAAAATTGAAAAATGTGAGCGATACAAATAGTTATTGAATGAAAATGGTTTTAGATAATGAATCAGCAAACGCGTTCCTGCATCGATACCATGGGTCGAAAGTCGGGACAAGCGGCCGGCGTGAGTCCCTGCCACGGAATTGGCGGAAACCAGGTGATCAAATTGTATCGTGTAATTCGTTTGCTTCGTAATCAATTTTTAATGTTTTGAATTACTTCTGCTAAATTATAGGCGTGGAGTTTGACGAGTCGTGACGAGATTCGCTCCGACGAGCTATGTCTTTCTTCCAAAGGTCACAGCGGTTCGGAAGTGGAACTGGAGAAGTGTTCACCGGCCACCACACCCCACGACAAGCATCGCTTCAGATACAATTTGGCGGTTAGTTTTTTTTATGTTTTTTAATTTAAAATTAGATTTGGATTTTCCCCGTTGAAGGGTATTTTTTTATAACATATAAAGCTATATGAATTGCAGACGAAGAATTTGGTGCATCAGAGCAGCGCAAAGTGTTTGGTAGTGGATGGAGAGAGTTTGGCATTGGTGTCGTGTGATGAAGGTCCGTCGAACGCGGTCTGGAGCGTTGAGAACTATCGTGAGCTATTCCCGTCAGCCGAAGCTTTCGGCGACTAGCCACATGCCAAATGAGTGCGTATTAAATTTAGTGAAGTATGTGTTTTGTGATAATTTCTTTTCCATACCCATTGCCAAGGCCCAAATCAATTTTTGACCTTTCACTTCTATCTCCAACGTTTGTTAAATTCGTGATTTTCGGAGCTAAAAATTTCCGTTATTTGGTTATTTATTTATGGATATTTCACGGTAATTTTTGTGGTATTTTCGGCTTTTAAAAGCTCTAAACGACGTAAAAAACGTTGAAAGATTTGCCCTTTACCCCTTTCACTAAAATTCCTTGTGAATATTTTGGCGCATGGCGTGCTGATGTGAGGGTGTTTTCGTATTATATTCCTGTACACCATAAATAATTTTGGATTAGAATCGCACAAAAGGTTTACGTTAACAAAAAAAAATTGAGTATTTTTAAATATATTCGATAAGAAAATTTTGATAGGAGTTTCGTGAAATGTCAAAATTTCGTGTAAAAAAATTTTAATTTATTTTTTATGTCGACGAATTATTTTTAATAATTGACTTTTCAATTTATAATTAGTCTCATTCAAATTTAACCGCAAAATATTGAAAAATGTTGTATTTTGGAATGTTGTGATAACATCCTTTTCGCGTGAAAATGTGTTCTTCTCACTTTGAACAATTTAATAAGAATTCCATTCTTCTCAAAACCCCGCATATTCTGCTCAGGAACACACACACACACCAACCTATTATAATGTAGATTTTTTAAATAAATTGGTTCCAAATTTCTTCCTAAATTTTTCTTCTTTATTTTTTATTTTTCAATTTACGGTTTATTCTTAAAAAACTTTATTAATTACATACGTTCTGTATTTTTATTGCTTACGAACAAAACATTTTCACTTAAAAAGTCTCCTATATTTTTTGTTGTTGTTCGATTGTGGCTGGGCTAATTTATTTTTCGGTGGAAATCAGGTAGTAATGAAAGTTTTTTTTTGTTAATTTATACTTTAAAAGTTGTATTAATCCAGTCACAATTTTGATAATATGCATTTTAAAAATTTGTTTTGAGTGATGTGAACGTTTTGGCTTTTTTGAATCAATGGTTGTATA